>JAVJIF010010992.1:0-108864 GCA_038442645.1 Agave tequilana | reverse complement strand
ACGTATTTACCGTCGGCATGCCATACTTTGTGTAGAAAGGAGATGATGAAATTATGTCAGTATCTTGTTGAAATTTAAATGCTAAGTAGTTACTCATCAATATTCAAAGTCTTGTGTCAATGAAAGATCTAAAGCTAGTTGTATTGAAATCTCATGATTATCATGCATTGATATAATAGTTGCTACTTGTGGCTATATATTCTGTATTGTCGATACATGTCAGTAATACAATTACTCGACTTTGCTTTTTCCTCAATGCAATATGTAGTAAGGTATTGATCTAGTAAACTGAAAGAGTTACAGAAGGATGTTGTAATTGCTCTGTGCCAGCTTGAGATGTATTTTCACCTTCATTTTTTGATGTCATGGTGTATCTAATAGTTTATTTGATTAGAGAGATTAGACTATGTGGTCCAGTTTTCTTAAAGTGGATGTATCTATTTGAGCGATATATGAAAATATTAAAAGGTATGTGAAGAACCAAAATCGACCTTAAGGTAGCATTATTAAATGTTACACATATGAAGAGGCAAGTTGAATTTTATAATAAATAATTATCAAATGTTGAAGTTATAAGACTTCCTAAGAGGGTGTGTACTAAGAAAACAGACAACAATGGTGAAATTAAATTTCATGTGGTTACTATCAATCGTGACTTATTGTGTCAAGCACATACATATATCTTGAATAACACTGATAAAGTAAAATCTTACATAAATGAGCATATGGACTATATAAGGTGCATCAATCCAACTAAATCTAGGAGGGAGAAGTGGATAATAGACACAATAAATCATTCATTAAGTAGTTTTGAAATCAAGTGATGCTCAATTAACAATTAAATCAAATTCTAAGCCTATAAATTTGAGATGGTTCGTGCATAGGCCTCACATGGACATCGTGTCTAACCATGGGTATCCAACAAATAATTATTGTTTTCAATCAAAAACACATGATGACATGTGTACTGTACAAAATAGTGGGGTGACCTTAGTGGTTCAAGCAATGCATATTTCCATCAAAAAGACAACAAATCAGTATTTTGCAAACATGTCATTCTATAGGGTGATCGAGGACATATCGGAGTTAGATTACATCATGTTTCATATTCTTGTGTTTCTGATAAGTGGGTGGAGAACAATATGACATTAAGGTTAACGAGTTAGAATTCATTCTAGTAGATCTTAACAAAGAGGGTCACAAAAAGGATACATTCATATTGACATCACAAGCAAAATAAGTATTTTACATCATAGAGCCTGCTGATTAAAAATGATTTATTGTTCTCTCAATGAAGCCAAAAATTACAACTGATTGTGATGGTAAGAACAATACAAGGGATAGATTGATGAGGTTCCCCTTTTTTCTTTGGATTAACAAGAGGGGATAATGCTGATGGTGGGTACGATAACGATAATGTCAAGGACAATGAATTTTACATACGAGATAATCATTGAAGGAATATTGGTTGAGAAAAGTTGTATAAAAATTGGAAAGAATAAATGTAAATCTATTTATATGCTATATTTATTATTTATTATGAAATTTACTATTTTTTACTTTCATATATTATTGATGAAGTTCTAATTTTTTGTGTTTATGTTCCTTAACATGTATATGGATCCATATAGGCCAGTCAAGATGCCACAAAGAAGAGGGCTCAAGGCCCCTCTCGCATGACTCACCTCAATTTAATGACAAATTAGAAAGGGAGACTTAACGTAGAGTTGAATGGGAGTAATGCACCGCTTGGTGAAGCGGAGAAGTAATTTAAGTAGCTACATTGGATGATTGGTTGTCATTGCATCCCTATTGGCATCAGGGATTAGTGTGCAAGTTCTACAGAGTTGAAGAACAAGATCTGTAATGATATTTTGGTAAGTAAATTCAAATAATTTAATTGCCTATATATACTAGATTTATTCTTTTATAAGTGCATTAATATTTTTGTTACTTATTGCGGAGTGTATTCATTCCAGTTGAGGGGTCAAAGCATGATACTAAAGGTGGCTGGTCAAAGGTGAAAAATTTTTAAAAATTATTTGACAACGGAATTCATCAGGAAAGGTCTACCAGAAATTGCTGGAAGAATTGACTTTCTTGATCAGAAAGTTTGAAAAAACTTCGTATATTAGCGTTCTATTGCAGAGTTTCAGGTCGGTACAATATAATTACAAATTGTACAGTAATTAAATTACATGTTTGAAATTTTAATGTCATTTTAATAATTGTGTTTCTAATAGGCTCTGAGTAAGAAGAATAAAGAAAATCAAGAAAAGAGAGTCAAGTATACGCATCGATCAGGTCGTAAGGGATATGCTTGGTATAAAGAAGAACTGATAAGAGTGTTTTTTATTTTTAATGTTTATTCTTTTATGAATTTTTACTTATGTCTCTTATATATGTTTTGTACAGCAGAAAGCCCAGAGATCAAGTAAGGGTGGTTCACCGACCTCCGCCTCCTCAATTTCCCGGGTGGAGTTATGGAAAAGAACTAGGATGTTCATAGGCGATTCATATGTAAATGAATATAGTCAAGAAGTTGCACAAAACATTGAAAATGATTATGTTTACAACATAATTGTCACAATGTTCTCGATTGTTTTGAAATTTCTATAAGTGTGTAATATCAAATTTCTGTTGGAACTTAGATTTTGATGATAACAATTGTAATGCAGATGCATTGGAGATTTATCTCAAAAGGTAGTGCTGAGTTTTAATTGCTCAAGTCTACTCAAGGATATTGGCTATTTTTGTGTATTGTTTATAGATTGTTAAAAGCCTTGGTCATACACACATTATAGTCATATAGTCGACTTATTCTCCACCCCGTCGACTAATATATCCTCTAGTCGACTTGCTCTGACTAATATATTCTATAGTCGACTTGCTCCTTTATATAGTCGACTAAGTCTTTCCACAGATATATATATATATATATCAGTTCTCTGTTTGTTGACTGTAACCAACGTTAGTCAACTTACCCTTACTACTAGTCGACTAAGTTTAGTTTCCAAAGACTTATCTTTCTGTGTCAGTCTTAATGTCGTCGACTTGATATCTTGGCTAGTCGACTAACTCAAGCAAAACTTATTCTATTAGTCGACCAATCTCATACCCTAGTCGACTATAGGCAGTTTCTGACTGTTAATCAGTTATAATTTACTGGTGTTTTATCCAACGTTCTGATTTTCAAATTTGAGTTGATAACTTCCCAAACATACCTTAGATTTCACCTATAAATAGGGATGTTGTCCTGGGATGAATACACCAATTAAAAAATATTAGTTTCTATCCAAAACTCTGTTGAAAATTATGTTTTCCAGAAAATTAGTTTTCACTTTCATTTCTTCACACAATTTCAATTCCATGTAAAGAATTCTAAGAGTTCTCCTATATGAGACTTTGTTCACAATCACATACAAGTTTCAAGGTATATAAGATGCGTTGTAATCATTCAAAGAGAAGAGTTGTACAAGAGTATCTTCTAGTGTAAAGAAGAGGTGTACAAAGAGTTAGTGTCTTCTTGGTATAGAGAAGAGTTTGTACAGATCTAACAAATGGTGTTTTGTCAAGTGGTGTACAAGGAATTAATTTTGGGGTGTATCAAAATTAGGATAAGGAAAATCTCAAGCGGGTTGCTTGAGACTGGACGTAGGTCACGAAGACTGAACCAGGATAAAATCTCTCGTATTTGCATTTACATTTCTTTTCTGAGATTTGTTCTATGTATTTTTCTTTTCTTTCAAGTATTTTATTTAAATACTATTCATCTTTGTTTTAGTATTTGTGTTGCCATTATTTTTAGATCTTGCATTTGGTATCAGAGCCCTGCATACAGTATTCAGGGATTGCAAAGGAGTTTCCTCATCACAATTCAAGGAAGAACATTCTGCACAACGTCTACCATTATTTGATGGATCAAACTACAACTACTGGAAGAGTAGAATAAAAATTTACTTGCAATCACTCAACTATGAACTCTAGAATATAGTAGGAGCACCATACACCAAGCTGACCACCAATCACAATGTGTGGAGTGAAGAACAAAAGAAGTCTACAAACTTGATGCCAAAACAATGAATACGCTTTTCTGCACCTTGAACAAAGAAGGATTCAATCACGTGTCAATGACCAGATCTGCAAATCAAATATGACAGATTTTACAGGTAACACATGAAGATACTAATAAAGTTAAAAAATCTAAATTTTTGTTCTTATTCACAGGTTTGAACTCTTCAAAAATGAAAGAGAACCATTGCAGAAATATTTATAAGGTTCACAGACATTACAAATTCCTTAGTAGCCTTTGGAAAGGAATACACACAAGTTGAAAAAGTCAGAAAGATTCTTCGTGCACTCACATCAGATTGGAGAAGAAAACTTCTGCAATAGAAGAAGCAAATGATCTCTCAACAATTTTATTAGAAAACCTTATTGGTAATTTAATGGCATATGAAGTGCAACTTGAAGATAGGAAGAATGATGAATAACAACTTCAATCCAAGAAGAAAGTAATTGCCTTTCATACATCCTCAGATATGGACAATTCAGATGATGATTAAGAGGAGATGGAAATGCTCTCAAGAAAATTCAGAATGTTTTTGAAGTAAGGTAAGGTTATTAAAAAGAATAAAGATACTAATGATAATCCTATTTGTTTTAAGTGTAACAAATCAGGTCATATAAAGAAGGATTGCCCATTGTTATAATACAAAGGGAATTTCAAGTTCAACAAATACAACAAAAAGAAGAAAGACTATCAGACAACTTGGAGGAAAGTGATTCATCTTCTTCTGACGAAAAAGAAGTCACTGAAACTGTCAATGTTTGTTTTATGGTACAAGAAGATGAGGTACAAGATTATGCTGAGTTATTAGATGCATTTCATGAACTATATAATGATCTCAAGAATGAAAAGACTAAAATAAAGTTTTAACAAAAGAAAATAAATTCTCAATAAAGAAATTTTACTTTATATTTCTCAAAAGTCTTCCTTAAATTCTCAAAAAAATGATTTTGAAAAAGTTATTTCATCTTTAGAAAAAGATAATAAGAATTTCTTAAAAGAGAATGCTTTGCTTGAAAGAGAAATTGTTTCTTTAAATTCTAGAATTTCTATTTTAGATAAAGAAATGTCAAGTTTCAAAATTAAATATGAAGAGATTTGGAAAATGTGACAAAATTTAATAAGGGAAAAGAAAATTTAAATGATTTATTATCTTATCAAAAGATGTCACATAATTATTTTGGTCTTAGATTTCAAAAGATAAGTTTGAAAAACTTACACATGTTGGTCTTGGATTTTCAAAAAAATGTTAGAAATATACACATGTTTATCATAATCCATGTAATTCTTTTGTGAAAAGAATACTGATATTATTTCAAAAAGAATTAGAAACAAATATATATGGATTCCTAAAAATTTAAGTATTGTGGATAAAAATGATTATATTGCATCATATATATATATATATATATATTATATATATATATATATATATATATATATATATATATATATATATATATATATATATATATATATTATATATATATATCATGTATGTAATTCTTGTGATTATGTTTATACTAACAAATAGAAACCAAAATCAAATTGGGTTTGGGTTCCAAAAGGTTAATTGTGTTTTTCTATTATGATTGGTACCATACAAAAAGTTTTATCTCTTAGGTACCTTATATAAAAAAAAATGATTTCTTGATAATAGAAACATATAATGCATATATATCATATATGTATGCCATGATATATTTTTTGTAGCGTAAGAACACTTGTTATCTATATTTGTTATTGTATGCGCCGGAAAGAAGAAGAGACAGTGATGGGTGTAAAGATTTCCTTGAATCAAATGAAACTATTACAACCAGACTTTTCCTTCCAGTTACAAGGGAGGGAGGATGTTGAGTCTTGAATCCCCCCTTTGTTTAAGGCTGGGTTCTTCGTGTGGCGGTGGAGAGTGATTCTTGTTCTCCGTTGACCGGATGACCGTCGGGACCGTCGGGGGATCTTCTCTCTGGGTGGTAGAAAGAGTAACACAGCTCTGTCTACCAAAACTCTCAAAGAGAAGGTAGGCGAAGAGCAGCCGTACGCAGCAAGTTTGACGAAGAGTCTTCTCTCTCTCTTTTTGTTGATGATCTCCTCTTTTCTCTGATTGCCGATTGCCTATCGCCGATCGCCGATTGCCGATTGCCTCTCCCTTTTTTTTTTGACCTCATAGCAAACGAGGCTATTTATAGAGGTCCTAGGGGGTGAACGTGCCCCTGAAAACGCTCCACAATGAGGGGCCACTTCCCGCTACTTGTGCGGTGACTGGCCCCGTAATCCGGGTGGTTACAACTGAGGCGCGGGTTTAGACCCACGCGCCTTGTTGCTGAGACGCGGGTGTCGAGCCAACGCGCATTGATGCTGAGACGCGGGTATCGAGCCAACGCGCCTTGATGCTGAGACGCGGGTATCGAGCCAACGCGCCTTGATGCTGAGACACGGGTGTCGAGCCAACGCGCCTTGAACTTGAGACTCTGCTTTTATTTTATTTTTTTTTGGAGAATGTAAATATTATTGATTCCAAAAAGTATCTACAAAAAGCCTTTCAGCAGCCCAAAGAGCTACATCAAAAACCTACCCTGTGATGCCAACTTGAGGCTTACATCAAACTCACAATCCCTACCACCCACAAAAATCCTGTCAGTCTCCTAGCCAAAAGGTTAGTCGACTGAAAGCTAATGTAGTCGACTAAACCCAATAAGGCAACTCGACCAGAAAGTAGCCCTAGCAGTCAGCAGGATACTGTAACAGAGATAGTCGACTAGGATAACCCAAGTAGTCGACTTGGCCCTCTCCAAGTCAACTAGGTCCAATACCAAGTGGACTAACCTATCCATCCATTGGAAGAACGCTGGCCTATCCCCTTCCCTTTGGCGCACCTCAAGTCGACTAGGTCCAAAACCAAGTCGACTGATCCCAGACACATAGCTCCCTGTACCAGAGATAGTCGACTAGGACAAACCGAGTAGTCGACTTGGCCCATCCCAAGTCGACTAGGTCCACTTCCAAGTCGACTATCTCTGGGACTCCTACACCTGATTACTCTATCCATAGAAAGATTGCCGGCCTTTCCCTTTCCCTTTCCACCTTGGTACATATGGGTAAAGAAACGATCAGGAATGGGAGCACCACCCTGCAGATCCTCACCCACTGACTGTAGCTGGACATGTAACCCCTCACCATCCGGCTGTTGCCGGTCCACCTTCAAGCCCACATTATCAGGCTGTTTCTGGACAGCAGCGACACCTGGCTGTCCAGACACAACCTGCCGCCGGTCAGCAGCCACTCCTGGCTGTTCCAAATCTCCAATTGTAGAACTTCACCAACCGGCTGTTGCTGGACAGTAGCCACTCCTGACTGTCCAGACTTCTTCTTCTTCTTCCCTTTTTACCGACACTAGTCCAACCCCCATCACCAGTTTCCATGGTTTCAGTCACCAGAGCAGACTTCGCTGGCAGCAGGCCAGCCTCCAGGACAATCCCCACCCTGCGAAACTCCCCCACCAGACTGGTTTGCATCCCCACCTACCAGATCCTCCACCAAAGGTGTAGCATCAGGTATCAATACAGTTCCCGGAGTCAACACAGCGGGGGTAAAAACCCCGAGTTTGGCTTAACAGCCTGTTCTTTGGCGCCCTCCTTGACACCCAAAGTTCCACCGCCAGACTGACTCACAGACCCACCTTTATTCTGAAGCTGCCTCTTAGCAACATACGCCGTATGTCCCCTCCCCTCTGACCCCATGCCGCAAGCTCCATCCAGATGCCCAAAGGTCTTGCACTTTTTACAATTTGGGAATAACTCGGCTATCACCAATTGATGATACACCACCCCCGTCGGAAGCTGAATTTCGACATCCGGCACAATTTCTGACGTTGCATCCACCTCAACCAGTACTCTAGCAAAGGAGAGCCTCTCCTTTGTCAGAGTCATTTTATCAGTAGTAATGGGTTTCCCCACCCTGGACACAATCTTGCCAAGGGAACGCGCATTCCAACAATCAAGGGGAGGCCCGGAAGCTGGATCCATATCGGAACTGAAGATACATCCTCTCCCTCGAACCTGAAGCATCTCGGCAATATTTTCAGTATCAAATTACTCCGTACGCAAAGTACGGTCCACCATTCAAGACCTCTCGTCTATCCTCTTCCGATTGGAATTTGAAAACAAACCACCCCGACCGTGTCTCCAGTGAGTGCAGTTCACCTTCCATCCCTCCCTCAATTTACGGACAGCCGCCATACCCGGAAACTTGCCCGCAAATAGGCCCACCAAACAGAAACCCCAGGCCTCCTCAACAACATCCACATCATCTCTCCTCTAACATCACAAGGTCACCTTCTACTTCCCACTCATCCAGCTTAATCCCCTTGCCCAAATTTCGATTATCCTTAAATAAGTTAGCCCATGTGGCCTTCTGGGCAGCCCCATCAGACCCCACCTGGACCCTTACGTTGTCACCAGCACCCAGCTTCACACCAGGAGCAGTCGGGCTTGACTGTGGCATTTGATCAAACACCTGATCTGCCAACAGCCCCCCATCTGCATTTAACAGATCAGAATTCTGGTTCACTGTCACCTCCAACTCCTCTTCCTCCTCACTATCATTAGCAGAAGAAGAAACACAGTCACTCTCCTCCGATTCGTGACTACTAACCTCATTTTCTGAAGAATCCTGCTGCTCCGAATCCACAGCCGCAACCTGCTCTACTGCCGCCTGCACCAGATGAATCCGGCCAGAAACAACAGCTACATCATCTTCGGCAGAATCCTGGTGATCCATGTTCACAGCCGCATCCTCAACCGGTTCTGCCACGTCATCTTCGGCATAACCTGGACAGGACCCGACGCACCCACCATAGATCCCCCTTTATGAACCTCCCAACTTGATCTCTTGGCTGTCCAGACCGAGATCTGGTTGTAGGCTTCATGGGGAAGAACTAGATGATATCAATTTGAAAGATCCGTGGGGGATCCGCTGTCCCTCCGCCGGCCCCCAATAGGGGATGGGAAACCAACCTCTGAGGCAAAGAGCGTGCCTAGAGGAGCTGAAGAAGACCATGAACCAGAGCCCAGCAGTACTTGGAAGAGCCAAGGTGAGATTCCACCATGGGGGGGAATTTCGCCTGGGGAGAGCTTCTCTCTCTAACTCCCTTGACTAACTGAGAGCGACGAGACTCTGCTTTTATTGGCTTGTCTTTTAGTGACTTTTAGACAGCCTACAGAACCCCTCCAAAGTTTTCGATATTCCGCAGTTAACTGGAACGGATTTTGAAATACTTTGGACTCTAGCTGAATTCACCTTCATGACTGGACTGTTGATGCTCGGGTTCGATCTTATCTGGAGTTGGTCTTCGTGAGTGTACTGTTGAACTCTTTGAAACCACCAGAGCTGATCGTGTTGAGTGTCTAGATACACAGTCTAAACCTCCCCGATTGCTATTTAAGTCTGTCGTGGGTGTGCTTTAAGCCAAGAGTGGTTGGTCTTCTGCTTGTGCCAGTGTACTGTTGAACTGATTTGCAGAAGCAGGAGGCCGAACGCAGGTTCCTTTTGAAAAGCAGAGATGGTACTGCTTAAAGACGCGACTTCCATAGGGTGCGTCTTTTGGCAATGGAAACGCGACTGATCTTCCATAAGGCAGACGCGATGTTAGGCCCGCTTAGACGGATGTGGACTTTAGGAAAGACGCACCTCTAATAAAGACGCGATTTTCTGAGCGCAACGCGACTTTCTGGGTGCATTTATGGTGGTGCTGACGGGGCACGACCATCGAAGAGGCGTGTCCGTTGGGTGCGAATCTGTGTCATGTCATGATTGCGCTGCCAGTTGGCCTGGGGGAACCGGCGGGACTTCACCTTTTGGCGCGCGGGTCATGATTGCGCTGCCAGTTGGCCTGGGGAACCGGCGGGGATTTTCACCTTTTGGCGCGCGGGCTTCCCGGTTCATTAAATGATTCGCTCCACGTGTCGAATGATGACTCGTTGCAGGGCTACGGTGCGCGATCTTCGCTGCAGAGAAATTGATTTGCTCCACGCGTCAAGCGATGACTCACTGCAGAACTAATCGAGCCACGCGCCGCGTATCTTCGCGAATCCTTGTGCCTATAAAAGGCAACAGTTAGAGAGAGATCTCTTCTTCTCCGAACGCACTTGCTTAGAGAATTAAGAAAGAGAATTTTTCTTCTCTGTTCATCTCTTGAACTATTCAACTCCGTTACTGGATTTTTGAACGGTTCATCTCCATTACTAGCGATGGCACCCAAGACCAAGCCAACCGCATCGTCCTCAAAGGCGACCGTCGCCGAGGCCCAGAGGGGCGCTTCCTCTGCGCAGGGCGTTGTTTTTCGAGGTAAAATGCCATTTAGGTTAAACTTCACCATTACTGGAAGTTTGAGGAACCCTAAAAGTCATCTTTTTGGAGGAGAACCATTAACACAAGATATGAACCGGTTTGATTCTCGGACGCGGTGTCAGACGCAGTCTTTGAGTTGATAACCAAGGCGCGGGTTTGAGGTCCTGGTGCCAGTGGGCTCTGCACTTCGGATCCTTCACTTAGAATATTTCTAATTGTGAAGGTTCGAACGCGGTCTTGGTTTGCAGAACACGGATTTGATCCTTGCGTTCTGTGCCATCAGCTGCCGATTTGATGAATCTGGCACCTGAGTCCAAGCACTTAGAAAAAAATTTTTGTAAGTCTTGGTTTGCAGAACGCGGATTTGATCCTTGCGTTTCTTTCACCTTGACGCGGATTTGTAGGTCTGGACGCGGATTTGATAATTCCTGCGTCCAGTATCTCTTCTACGTCTGGGCGTGGATTTGCAGGTCTGGACACGGACTTGATAATTCCTGCGTCCAGTATCTCTTCTGCGTTTGAACTGCAGACACTTGGTATTTTTTTCTTCTTATTTCGGATAAGATGTCTGATCAAGTGCCTTTTTCTTTTGCAGTGCCATACCTTACTGCCCTACTCGCCAAGAATCGCTATTTTGGACATGTAGGAGGTGCCGACCATAATTTGACCTTTGTGCTGCAAAGGACTGTACCTGTGACTGCTGACCGGTCGCAGGAGCGCAAGAAAAGGCTTTCTGATGTTGACAGGACAACCCTTCGGGCGCTTATGACTGATGCAGCATTCCAAACGGATGCTCGCGTCAAGCTAGAGAAGCCTGCCTTCTTCTTCGGAGATCGTATTGGCGATGGCGGCTATTCCACGTATGATGGAACTTATAAATGGCTCCGTCAGATAGGGGATAGAAGATCTTTCTTCCAGACATGGAGAGGATGTTCCCGCTGTCTTACCTCCAGCACACGTCCATCCCGCGGAAGATGAAATGGGACGTTTCCCGCTACGTCCCTGAGGTTACCCTCGGTGACTTGGGCTCCCAGAAGGTATACCGTCATGATAGTCATGATAGGGCGGTTCTTGGCCTGTTCCCCGGGTCGCGCAAGTCTGATCTCCCAGTCGGGGAGATACCAAAACTCGGCACTACTTTCCTCAACTCGTTCATGCAAGTAGAGGGTGATTATCCGGTCGAGTTCGCGCGCCCGGGTGGGTTCATACCACTGAGAAGTATTGGTGGTACAGGATGGTGAGCTTCGTCCTTACCAATCTTGGAGATCTGCTGGAGCATGTGGGGCTGTATTCAGCAGTCAGGGCCGTGCAGTGGGGAATCCAGCCGAGTTCTTAGAACTTCTTCGGGATCCTGGAGCGTTACAATCCTTTGACGGGGACATTCTTCACCCGGTCGGAGAGATGGGCCTTTTCCTGCACGAGTTGCATGAGGTCTCGGGGCTGGCAACAGGGGATTCTCCTTATGAGGAATATATCCCATCCATCGAGGAGCTCAACCTTATGAAGGAAAGGTCTCCTCAAATATACGAGACTTATTGGGAAGTGTTATGCCACTTCCATATTTGCGGCCAGCTAACCACTTTGAGGTCGGGAGGAGTCAAACAGCTGTCTTGGGCCAGCTACTTGTTTAACGGTGTCAACAAGAAAGACCATCCGGTCACCCGACTGGTTCCCAGCTCCGTCGAGGAGATTGAAGACAGGATCACCCAGCTCCTGAAGGCTTCTACACCACAGTTTCGAACGAAGACGGTTTCGAACCTGATATGGTTTTCGAAAGCTTTCATAATCAAGCCCGGATTCCTATCTCCGATCGAGCACTATTGGCGGGCTTCTTGATGCTATGGTTGAAGCGCTGTGTGGTGCCCACGCTGCCACACGAAGTCATTGTCGCCGATGTAGTGTATCCGGCGGTGCTCCTGGCCTATGGTAGACCCGTAGCCCTTCTCCCGACCATGGTGGCTGGCATTCAGAGCGGGTTGCGGGCGTTAACTCACAGCTTCTGTGAGGCGGGAAAGGCTGTCGACTCTCAGGGGAAGCCGATCGTTGATGCAGAGGGGAAGCCGACGGTGAAACGCCCCAACCCTCGGGTCGAGTTGCCATACACATACCTGATGGCTTGGTATGTGATGCACTGTCCCTCCTTGATGACGTCGGTGCCCTGGAGTGAGGGTTTTGTCCCTTTCGTGCAGCGGTTGGAGAGTTCGGACTGGCGTAATTCTTACATATATTACGTTCGGAAATGCATTTCAGATGCTACGAACTACCAGCTGAACCGCTGCTTCCCTGAGATCCCTGGTGCATCTTTCGGGGATCTATTTATTAATTCTGCGGGCCCAGATGACTACACGAAGCTGTCCGCGGGAGTTTTCTGGTGGTTGGTCAATATCCGGCCCGGGTATGTGCTCTTCCGACAAGGGACTTCATGCACGATCGAGCCGTATATGCCGAGTCGTTTTGCTCGTCAGTTTGGCTATGATCAACTCTACGTTGGCAATCCCAATGCCCAACTCGCCTTCGACGGGAATTTGTTCGAAGGTGCTCGGGCTTGGTATTACAGCGTGGCCGGAGGGACGGAAGCAACTTTCCGCTTGCCTATCGAGGGGCCAAAATGCTGTATGAGCTTCAGCTTCTGCACCTGGTACTTCCAGGTCAACCAGATACCATACTTTGTTCCGGAGTATTCATGCATTGAGAGTATCAATGCAAATCTCGAAGCAAAGTCGGGGTCCGGGAAACACTCGCGAGGTGTTGAGCAGTATCTGAAGGCTCTGAGGGAGGTCGGGAGAAGGCCAAGGGAGGAGCCGCGAGCAACAAGAGCGGAGTCGCGACCAACAAGTGCGGAGCCTCGACCAACTAAGGCGGAGCCGCGACCAGCCAGGGCTCGACAGGCGGTGGGCAAGCGTCGTCAAGGCTCTACTTCCACTGCTGAGCCTGCCCCAAAGAAGGTTCGGAGAGGCTTGACGGCGGCAGTTTCTCTATCTGCGGACATCCCTTCTGGTGTTGGGGAGCCAGGGGAGGAAGAGGTGGACAAGGATGACACTCCCTTAGTCCATGCCCACAGGTTACACCGCAGGAGCCTCAGGATTGCAGAGGAAGGGGAGCCTGCGGACAGGCCCACCGCCACTGACGAGACCGAGGAGCTCGAGGTCGATATAATGACCGGATGTGATGTTGAGATTCCGGGGATCTCAGCTCAACCTGAGTCTTCCTCAGCTCAGAGGAGGGATGAGGCACAACAGCCTGGGTCTCCTTCTGTCTTCGTCTCCAGTCCTCGGATGGTTGACCCCAGTCCTACCACTGGGGTGCTTAGAGGCAAGGCTCCAGCTACTGAGGCCACTCACATTGAACTGTCGTCTTCCTCATCCGACACGAAAAGCAACTTTGAGGATGAGATCACTATGGTGACGAACCTGCTCCTCCTGATCCGAGCAAATTCTCACATATCTCGGAGGAGGAAATACGTGGGTGTGAGCCGGCGACGACGTCACCACCAGCGGTTGCTCCTGCTGAAGGTACTCTTTTCACCTTCTGACCTGATCTCCCTTTTCATTTTGAAGAGGAGGCCTTAACATTCTCCTTTTATGCTGCAGGATTGGCTGAGGATACCGAGGCTGCAACCTCCTCGCATATCGAGGAGATAGTGCAAGAGTTGACCCAACCGGAGGGGTCGAGACTCTAGCCGTCGGGATGCCTCCAGAGAAGGCAACGACTGAAACCGGGGAGACTTCCACTCTGCGGGATGATGAGGCAACCACTGAAGCCAGGGAGGCTTCTACTCTGCAGGGTTCGATGCCTCCAGAGAAGGCAACGACTGAAACCGGGAGACTTTCACTCCGCGGGATGATGAGGCAACCACTGAAGCCAGGGAGGCTTCTACTCTGCAGGGTTCGCCCAAGGATTCGACATTTCTGGACCTCCAGCTTGGTAAGGAAGTTTTGATGTCTTGACTGTTTCTCTCTTCACCATTATGGCTAATGTTGAGATAATTTGCAGAGAGAACTGAGGGGGCCCAGGTAGAGAGTCTGGCGATTAGTGTCCCTCCAGAAGGCCATACGGCTCAAGCCTCCGCTGAGGTTTTTGAGGAGGCCGAGGTCACTACCCTGTTGTCAGCTGTGGCAGTTCCTACAGAGGTGGTACCCCAGAAGCGCCATTGACTGCTCTTGTTCCTGCCGTATCCGTGGTCAGCCCGACTCTTGCGCCAACAAGGGGATCGGGGAGCACTTCGGATGATGATATCATGGAGCTTTTGACACGCCAGGCGGTGAAGCAGTTCCTTAGCTCGATGCGAACATGCATCGACTTCGTCCTGACTAGGGGTAGCTCTCTTGAGTTCGCCCAGATGTTTCTCGGGAACCAGGTCGAGAACATCAAATTGGCCGGAGGCCCTTCGCTAGCTCAGGCAAGTCAGCTGCTGGTGGATCAGCTGGGACAGCACCTGAGGGAGCTTCGATCCCTGGAGGACGATGCCGGTTCATCTCATGAAGCCCAAGAAGCGCTGAATAGGCTCCTTGTCGCTCAAGAGCAGGAGCGAAAAGAGGTGGAGGAAAAGATAGCCGATAACACTCGCCTCTTTGAACGTGTCCAGGCTGATCACCAAAGGCTGGCGATTGAGTCCGAGGAATCAGAGATGATCATACAGGCTGCAAAGCAGGCTATACTTGACTCTCGGGCTGTTATAGCCAAAGCTGAGGCCATGATCATCTTCAACGAACAGAGGCTTGCTACCTCTGAAATGAGGTTAGCAGAGTTAGAGGTTGCCAAGGCGCAAGCTGAAGCGGACCTCTCTGTTCGTTCGTCCGAGCTGGAACCCTCCGAGTGCAAGCGCAGGGATTTTTGTCTGAAACGGATCTGCGGGCCCGAGCTCTCATGGAGGTTGAGAAGGCGCGCCAACATAAGATACATCGCCTTAGAGAGCAAATCCGTTCTTTGGCGGACCAAGACTTGTAGCCTTTTCTTTTTCCTTTTTTTTTTAGACAAGGACACTCTGTTCACTAAGAGTGTTTTGTATTAACTTTTATCATTTTTGATATAATAAAAGTCTTTGAAGTTTTTGGTTCCACCTCCTTTGCTGCCTTGCTGTGGATGAATTCGACCTTTTGATCACAATCTTTGATTAACTGACTGTGAATGCTGAACTTAGGTGAGACTAAGTTCTTTAAATGAAACGCGACGTTCGACCCATAGGACCTTAGGCAGGACTAAGCCCTTTTGACGAGACGCGGCATTGGTTCATAGGGACTTAGGTGGAACTAAGTCCTTTTGATGAGACGCAGCGTCAATCCATAGGGAGACGCGATCATCAGTTCATAAGAACTCAGATAGAACTAAGTCCTTTTTGATGAGACGCGGCATTGATCCGTGGGGACAAACGCGGCTTTGAGTAACGCGAATTTGTCCTGTCAATGAAGACGCGACTTGAGCGGATGCGAGGGACGCAGCCTTGTGTATTTTCCACTAATCTCAGAATGAACTAAGTGCTTTCCCTTAGAAAGGGCTCCGTTTGCTGAAGGGACGCGACTTTGAGTCACGTGGACGCTCCTTTAAAACGCGGGTGAACGCCTTCCAATTTGAGAAAGGTGACGCGGATTCTTGGACGCGGCTTTCCCATCTGCGTTTAATGCAGCCGGACGCGGCTTTCCTATCTGCGTTTAATGCAGCCTGACTTAAAGATTTTATGAGATCTTTGACCGTCAAGTCTTCGCTGACGATTGAACGTCAAGTCTTCGCTGACGATTGGGAAACCGGGTCATCCGTTGTTTCCCGAAGCAGTTGTCCACGCGTCGGTTTTTCATTGGACTTGGGCGTTAATGCCCTTTAATGCAAAATCGGCGCTGACGGTTTGAGATCAGCGCCTGCGATGCTTCCCGAAGCGACGTTCCATGCGTCAGCCTCCCATTGGGCTTTGACGGTCGTGCGGTCATTAAGCCGGCGGTTTTAATTAATGAACCATTAATGACCGTTATCAGGAGTTGCCTATAAATAGGACTCACCCCCTCTCTTTAACAGCGGCTGCTTAGACCGTGCTCTGTTTGAGAACGAGTACTCTGAGGGACTCTGCCTTCTCCCTTCAAGGACCCTATCAGGGGTTTGCCTCCATGGATGAAGATGACCCAGAGCTTTCATGCTTCTGTTTGGTCTCTTCAATGGATTACCACTGTCAAGTGATTTCAATGGCAGGAAGCGTCTCTTTGAGCACTTTTTACGTCCGCGTCTCAACGCAGATAGTTCAACTCTTAACAGAGGCTTCTGCGGGTATGCCATGCCCACTTACCATAACATTTTAGATCCAACCAAGTTTGAATTTCAGTATACCCCTTAAAGAGATATCATCTGGACCTTCTTGTGAAGTCGTGGTTGGTGCATTCCTTCTGGAATTTGCGCCGCCAACTTAAACTTCCTTGGACGCGAGTACAGAAGTCTTTGGTACTTGGCCGCGGCTTTACTCATGAAGCTCGCGTTTTAAGGCTACTGACTTTGATGAATTCCAACTCGGGTTGAAGGCTTCAGACCCGAATCTTGCAACTCCTGTTCCTCCAACAGAGAGATGGCAGTTTTCGGCGTCTGATTCTCTGCGCACCTTGTATCTTAGACACGGATGTGGAGTTAAGTCGCGTTTGCATTCTGTGTGTATCACAGTCTCGCTCGCGTCTGTTTTTATTGTCGCAGGACTCTGGCTCGCTGCGCGGATCATTCCCGCGTCTGCGGCCTTTGAAAATAGCCGCGTCTGTGACTTAATTTTCTTCTGTTTAAGTGTACTAAGCTCTGAATTGTCTGATTCCCTGTTTGCTTTTTTGCAGGTAGGCTTGGTCATTCTTCTTCATGTTCGCTAAGTCCGTGGGAGAATATATCGGACAGCGAACTTATTCGATGTTTGTCCACAAGGGAATATATTATGGTCCTCGTCGTCCATAAGGGAATATATTATGTCCCTGACAAGGAATTGACTCTCGCCAAGGTCTCTTCAGATCCACTGCACCAATCATACCTGCTGGCAAGAGATGGTCAGGGTAAGTATGGCGGCGAGGAGGTTACGGTGGACACGGCGGCAGATAGGATCCTCTTCCTCTCCCATTCTAGAAGTGACATCGAGGACTCTCCATGTCTGCTGGATGGCTTGCTGGAGAAAGGATGCTCATGAACGAAGGGTTGCCGGACTTTCTGCTGCCACCGGACCTCAAGAACACCATTGCTCTTAGCTTAGTCAGCTAGGGCTCTTTCGATGTTTACATCATGCACCATCCTGTACTTGGAATCAGATGCGGCTTCAAGGAGTGAGTGCAACCTCTGAGAGAGAGAGAGAGGGACTTCTTTGTACTCCTTAATTGTAACACTCCATCTTATTGTAAGAGAGCGTTTTTTACTGTAACACTCAATCTTATTGTATAAGAGAGCGTTTTGTATCACTTTCATATACCTGGAAATAAATAAAAGTGACACTTCTCTTTTTGCCTCTTTCATTGTCTCGAACTTTTTGTCTTCAGTTAGACGCATAGAAGCAAAGAGTCTTTGACTTTGTCAAAATTATGATGGTAATTTTAATAAGTCAAACTGTGTGGAGAAAGATCCTATTTCAGGAACTCTCATGATACTGTCAGAGGTGTAATATTAACTTGACAGAGATGAAATTTTTGATGGACCTGCCACTTTATAAGAGAAAGTGACAAGTAGAATTGGTACCCCCAGGGAGGGTGAACTTTTATCAAGTGTTTGGGATTAACTTGATTGAGCTCAACTGGGGATTTGATGGAAACACTGTTGATGGTGTAGTATTAACCTAACAATGGTTTTAGGTAGACTTGTTATTCTGTTGAAGAGAATAACAAGTGGGACTAGACTCGTGGGGAATCTAGGAAAGTTTGTTACCGTCAGAGGTGTGATATTAACTTAACGGGTTGAAAGTGGTCTTGTCAGAAGTGTAATGTTAACTTGACAAGGATGTGAGTCAGAGGTGTGATATTAACTTAACTCAGAAGTATCACTGTCATAGGTGTAATGTTTAACTTGACAGTGAGGGTAATGCTAGAGGTGTAATGTTGAACTTAGCATTGGTCATCTCGGCTTGCATAAGGAAGTCCGAGGGAAAGTCATGGCCATAGGTGTATTGTTGAACTTTAGCAATGACTTGGATGCTAGAGGTGTGGTGTTAACTTAGCATCATCCATTTCAGCTTCGGTGTGGAAGTCTGAAGAAAAGTGACTGTCAGAGGTGTAATATTAAACTGACAGAAACTTGATTACTGTTTAGAGGTGTGGTGTTAAACTTTAACAGTAATTTGTCAGAGGTGTGATATTAACTTGATAAGGATTGACTCATGATAAGAGTAATTTGAGGGCCTGTCATTCTATTGGTGAGAATTGACAAGTGAAAATTTGAAGTGCCAGAGGTATAGTGTTAACTTGGCAAATTTGAAAGTTTGATACTCCATGTAGAGTTGACAAGCAAAATTTGTACTCGACAAGGAATATTGAAAAGTTTCCATTACCAGAGGTATAGTGTTAACTTAGTAATGGTTGTATTTTGTAGACCTACCATTCTGTATATGAGAATTGGTAGGGGATTTTGGAGGAAGGAATGGAGCCAAGTCCACTTAGGATTTTTAGCAAACCCTCAGCTGTCAACGGATTTGAGGTGCCTTACCAACTACCGTTTGAGTTGGGCTAGCCATGCTATTCCCCTCAGCATGATGAGTTGTCGAAGACTTATGTTGGGCTTAGAAGCCAACATTTTCTTCTATCCTTAGCCGTCGGGGGCGTCGGATGTTATAATGAAGAAATTCTTCTTACTTTGATCAGAGGTGTACTTTTAACTTGATCAGCGGGAGAATACCATCTAAGGATAGTATTTCTTCAGGAACCTGCCATTGATCGGCATCATGAGTGTATCGCCATTCGAGGTTATGAGGCGATATGACCCATTTGAGTAGACTGACTCTACTACAAATGGTCCTTCCCATTTGGGTTGGAAATTTTTCTTTTGTCTTGTGCGTCATTACCATGGGTCTTCTGACGGCTAAGACAAGATCGCCTTTCTTGAAAGTTTGCACTTTAACTTTCTTGTTGAAGGCTCTGCTAATTCGAGCTTGGTAGAGCTCGATTTGCTGTTGGGCCTGCAGACGTTTATCATCTAAGGCCTCCAGTTCCTGGAGTCGCTATCGATGCTTCTCCTCTGTTGTCATTTCTGCTGTCAAGGCGACGCGTAGAGATGGAATTTGGATCTCTAGTGGGAGCACGGCTTCACACCCATAGACCAGAGAAAATGGCGTAGCTTTAGTTGGGGTTCGCACAGTTGTGCGGTAAGCCAATAAGCATTCACCCAACTTGTCGTCCCAGTCTCGTTGACTTTTCGAGACGAACTTTTTGAGAAGCTTGCCAATAGTCTTGTTGAAAGCTTCTGCGAGGCCATTAGCGGCAGGATAGTATGCCGTTGAGGACACACTCTGGATTCTGAACTTAGCGCAGAATCTCTGGAAAGCCTGGCTGATGAACTGAGGCCCATTGTCATGGACAATTCGCCGAGGTACACCGAAACGGTAAATAACGTGGTGTTTCACGAACTTGATCACGTTCGACGACTTGACTTCCTTCAAGGGAATGGCCTCAGCCCACTTAGAGAAGTAATCGGTTATTGCCAAAATAAGCCGATGTCCTTTTGATGATGGTGGGCTGATAGGACCAACCACGTCCATGCCCCACATTTCAAATGGCCAGGTAGAGGCCGTAGAGTGGAGGTACCCTGGTGCTTGATGGATGAAATCGCCGTGCACTTGGCAGGCGTGACATCTCTTGGCATAAGTGACGGCATCGGCAATCATCTTGGGCCAGTAGTAACCCAATCTTTGGAGTCGATGTGCCAGTTTTGGGCCAGGTTGATGGGCTCCACACATGCCGTCGTGGGCTTCTTTCAATACCTCTTGAGCCTCCTTTGGTGAGAGGCACCGGAGCAAGATCCCGTCATGCGATCGACGATACAATGTTCGCGTAATCACATTATAATAGAATTTGGGGGCTTTCCTTCTAATGGCAGCCGCCTCTCTGGTGTCTTCAGGCAGAATGCCGTATAAGATGAAATCAATGTAGGGGAATCGCCAGTCTCTAAGCTCTGGACCGGTTGATGCTTCAAGTGCTTCTTCGTGGTGACGACCTCCCGTTGACTCCTGATAGTCCTCGAGAGCATTTCTCGGGCAATACAGGTCGTGGCTGTAGACGAATATCTTCTCCATTGCTCCAGCTGGAGAGCTAAGGAGGCAGCCAGGGATGCGAGTGCATCTGCGTGCGCATTTTGCCTGCGCGGTACATGGTCGATGTAGAAGCTTGTAAACCCCTCGGCCATGCGGATAGTCGCGTTGTAATAGGGTACTAAGTCTTCATGCCTGACTTCGTACTCCCCGCGAACTTGGCTGACGATGAGCTTGGAGTCGCCGTATGCCTCGAGATTTTTAACGCCAATCTCATCGGCGAATTGCATCCCAATCAAAAGAGCGTTGTACTCCGCCACATTATTGAAACAAGGCTCAGTTAATGAGACAGCTCGGGGAATCACATAATTTTGTGGGATACGAGTACTACTCCTACCCCTGCTACTACGTGTCCCTTCGGGTTTGTTCTTGATGCACGTCCGTCGAAGAAAAGTTGCCATACTTGACTTTCGAACGATGTTTGAGTCAGGCAGACTTCAGCAACTTCATCTGGGAGATCCTCGTAGACTTTGGCTGCCCTCGGATCCGGGTGCTCAGCTAGAAAATCCGCGACTGCTTGTCCCTTAATGGCCTTTTGTGGTAAAAAGCGCATCTTATATTGGGAGAGCAATATGGCCCATTTTGCCAGTCGGCCATTTAGCGATGAAGGTTTAGTCATAAGTAACCTCAGGGGTTGACTTTTGATATGACGTTTATAGTTTGGCCTACCAGATAGTGTCGCGTTTTCTGGATAGCGAACACCAGTGCCAAACATTCCTTCTCGGTCGGGTTATACCGATGTTCGGCTCCGATCATTGTTCTACTCAGATAGTAGATTGCTTGCTCACGTCCTAGATCGTCATTCTGAGCTAGTAGAGCTCCCAAGAATGATCCATTGCTCGGACGTATACCAGGAAAGGCTTTCCAGATACCGGAGCTGCAAGGACTGGTGGTTGGGTGAGGTATTGTTTAATTTCCTCGAATGCTTGTTGGAAAGCGTCGTCCCAAATGAACGAGACACCCTTCTTCATTAGTTTAGTGAAGGGTTGGCACCTTCCGGAGAGGTTTGAGATGAACCTACGGATGTATGCCAATCGTCCTTGCAATCCCCTGAGTTCCTTGAGATTTCTCAGAGGTTGCATCTCCTGGATAGCGCGAACCTTTCCAGGTCCAAGTGAATTCTGGTGGATGTTACAACAAATCCTAAGAATTTGCCACTGGCCACCCCCAGGAAGGACTTTGTGGGATTCATCTTCAATTGATGAGCCCGCATGATGTCGAAGACCACCTTCAGGTCCGCTATGTGATCACCTTTAGTGCGGCTTTTTACCGCGATGTCATCAACATAACATTCCACCGTTTTGCGTATTTGCTGATGGAAAATGGCGTTCATGGCCTTTGGTATGTTGCCCCTGCATTTTTCAGTCCGAAGGCATGACGGTATAGCAATAAACCCCCAATGGTGTCCTGAAGGAGGTGTGCTTTTCATCGTCAGGATACATTTTGATTTGATTGTATCCTGAGAATCCATCCATGAAGGACATTCGTTCGAATCCACAAGTATTGTCATCATGACATCTGTGATTGGCAATGGGAATTCGTCTTTGGGACAAGCCTCGTTTAGGTCACGGAAGTCGATGCAGATCCAGATCTTCCCGTTCTTCTTGGCAACTGGGACAATGTTGGCTACCCAGTTGGGATGTTGTTCTTCCCTGATGAAGCCAGAATCAATAAGTTTTCTGACTTCTGTTTGAATTGCCTCCATTATTTCTGGACGGAACCGTCGCTGCTGCTGTGTTTGACAGGCTTTACGTCCGGATTGATGTTGAGGCGGTGCATGGCCACTTGAGGATCAAGTCCTGGCATGTCCTCGTAATTCCAGGCGAAGACGTCTATATACTCTTGTATAAGAGATATAAGATCTTTCTTCCCCGAAGGTGACAGGCCGTCACTTATGAAGATGGGCTTAGGGTTAGCCTCATCTCCTAGGTTGATCTGAACAACCTTGTCTTCTGTGGGTGGCTCGCGCTGTTCAAAGCGGGTATCCCAAAGAGCATTTAAATGTTTGATCCAAGGATCTGTATCGGATTAGATCATTTCTTCATTTTCATCTTCCAGGTGGCTTGTCGAAATCATGTTCACTGAAAGTTCCTTGAAGATGTTGCCGACACTGACATCTGACTCCCAAGATGATGTGTCTGAAGAGTAATCGTTGCTCGACGATTCTTAAGAATCGGAGGCTGATGGGATTGGAGTTGATACATAGCCAACCCCCGGCGTGTCCGATGATAATAATCGGGGGCCTTCCCTTCGGCACAAAGGATTGAAACAACGTCCTCCTTCCTTTGCCGAAGTTCAACCCGGCTTTGTTGGTCAGGTCGTACCCCATGCATCTCATTATTTTGAGCGCTTTTGGTTCGTAATGATCGAACTGAGGGGATTCTTCCTCGCCTTTCGATTCGTCGCGGGGCATTGGTTCAGACGAGATTCGCCCAAAAGAATTAGTTTTTGGCCTTTCCGTCTTGCTGGAACCATAAATATAGATTCTTGCGCATTACCATTGTCTTGGTATGTCTCGAAGGACGATTTCACTGGTACATGCAATGATGTTAAGGCACCCATTGCCGACCAGAGATCGTCATCTATATCAGTGCTAGTATCTGACGGTATTGAATCAGAAGCACACACAGAAAAATACGCAAAATCTAAATCTTCATTAATATACCAACCGCCTACATCATCGGTGGTATTATCGACATCGGGCTTATTAGTGCCCGTTACAAGTGGTTCTAACTCCCACAGGCACTCTTCTTTCTCAGGCTCAGTGTCCGCCTCATTACCAGAGTCTGGCTCCTCTGGTTGTGGGGCTTCATCCGTCTCCACCGGATCTTGGTACAGCAAAGAGTCGGTGAAATAATTCTCGACCCCTTTGAACGGATGCCTTTCGGCGATCAACGTCTGCACATTTCCACTCCCGTCAAGGTACTTCATGACTTGGTAGAGAGTGGAGGGAACGATGGAGTTACGGTGAATCCACGGTCGTCCCAGCAATAGATTGTAGGAAGTGTCGGCGTCGATGATGTAGCATGTCACTTCCGACTTGAGGCTTCCAATCTGACACCTGAGCTTGATCTTCCCCATCGGACGGGTCTGGTTGGCATTGAACCCATAGATAGTCGTCTGGGTGGGGCTCAAACGATGGGTAGGAATGCTGAGATGTTGCATGACCCGGCGAGGCATGATGCTCAACGCGGACCCTGGGTCTACCTGGATGCGGTTCACCTCAGACGATCCAATATACCCTGTGAAGTACAGGGGTCGATCATGCTTCCCTTTCACCTGCATATCATCAGCCGTGAAGGTGATGCAGGGGGGATTCTGGGAGATGTGGAGGTAATCCTCTACATCTTCCTCCTTCGGCACCTGGGTCATGAAGACCTCAGCATTTGCCAGAGCTTCTTGCAGAGCTTCCCTGGTCGACTTTGATAGTCTAAGAAGTTCATACAAGGTAATGCGTGCCGGAATGTTGGCCAACTGAGCCAGGACATCAAAGCGGTAAGGTGCCGTAGATCCTTCTGCGATGCCCTTTTGAAGGGCTCGAGAAAATCGAGTCCCCTTCTGCTTCTCCACAGGTGGTTTTGTGGAGGGCCTGACTGGCTCCGCAGTTGGTTGTGGAGAGGCTACCGCCGTCTCTCCGTATTGTTTCAAGTACGCCTGTCCTGAACGGGTTCCCGCCATCAGTTGGTTGGGCTCGCGGCCAAGACTATCGTTTCCTCCTCTGAGTCGGTCAGTGAAGGGATATCAGTCTCCGCTTCTCGAGAGGAGGCACCCACCACATTGCAGGATGAGGCTTTTGCCTTGCCTTTGGATTTCCTGTTGGTCACAGTAGTCCATCGCTGTTCATTGACAAGGTCAGGGTGGACCCACATAATTTCCCCTTGAGGTGTAGGGACGGGTACCAAGCCTTTCTCTTGCTGCTGGTGAGGGTCTGTGTTGACCACTCTCAGCTCTCCTTTTGGAATAGGAGTTACCCCCGCAGGCGTTGGAGGTTGTCTCCCGAACTGGAGAACCGACGTCACATTAGCCGTCACCTTCTTCTGCTCTGGTCGGAGCTTTAACACCTCCGCGTCAATCAGAGCCTGAAGGATGTCCTTGAAGACGTAGCAGCTTTTGGTGGGGTGTCCCAACATCCTGTGATACATGCAGTAGTTGGGATTGTCGGTCTTGCCGACTTCCTCTGGGTGTCGAGCTTCAGGGAGCTTCAGTCGGTTGCTCTTGTTGAGTAGTTTAAAGAGCGAATCGACATGTTCCTCCTTAAAGGAATATTGTTTGTTGGCGCGTGGCTGGCTTGAAGAGCCACTCGACTTGCCTGATTGAGGTTTGGCGGGAGATTTGGTCTCCGTTACCAAATTATCCTTCCGCTTTGTTTGGAGGGATGTGTCCGGCGCACGCCTTGTCGACCTTTCCGGCCTAGGCTTAACCTTCCTCCGCTCTGACGTGGGCGACAATCTCCTCAGCCTGTTCACCTTGTTGGACTAATTGCTTCCAGGTGCGGCTTTCAGCAACTCCTATTTGAGCAAGGAGTGAGGTTTGGAGATTGTGGCGGCATGTTTCCACCAGGGTGGCCTGGGTCATACCGCTTGGACACCGGAGTGCCATGTTCTGAAATCTTTCCACGAAAGATTTGACGGACTCCCTTTTTGCTGTTTGGTAGCCAAAAGGGTTGGCATTGTGACTTCGGAGTCATCCTCGAAGAAGCGTGTTAAAAAGATCTTCTCCAAATCGCCCCAGTTCTGATAGAACCTTCTGGGAGCTTCATAACCATTCAAAGGCCAACCCTTTCAGGGTGCCGATGAACAGGCGTGCCAGGATGGCGTCATTATCTACTACATTCCCGGTTTGGGATTTGAAGTAGTAGATGTGCTGGTTGGGTGACCCCTTCCCATCAAAGGCTTGGAGGGTTGGAGCCTTGAACTTAGGAGGGTACGGAACCAAGTCCCATTCAGCCGGGTAGGGCCGGACCACTCCTACTTCTTGGAGGTCTTTGCGATTGGCAAGGGCCTCGAGGCGTCGCTCCAGTTGACTCATTCTTTTAACATGAGCCTTTCCCTGGTCTTGGTCGCCTTTTACTTGCGACGAGGACTTGGACGAGCCGGAAGTAGATCGCCGCGTCTCCTCAGAAGGTTCAGAAGATGAGCTTTCTCCCTTTTTCCCTTTACCCTTTGACTTTTTAGGAGGAGACCTCCTCCTGTCTTCGAGCAGCTGTGCAATCGCCTGCTTAAGGGAGTTGATAGATTCCTGCTGAGAAAGAATCATATCCATTTGTACCTTCTGAATCTGCTCCAAACGTTTAGTCGTCTCCTCAGGAGTGCCTGTCATGTAGGCGGAGGTCTCCTTCTCGACGGAGAGTTTGAAGCCCTTGATTCCGCTATGGCGGAGTGAGAATCATTGATGCCATGGGCTAAGGCATTATACTCAATTGGGGGAATGGCCCAGTCCGGGTGCGAGTGTGTCGATACACCCCTTCCGGTTCAGAGTCAGACTCGGACTCGTCTGAGCTGACTGCAAGTTGTTTTCCCTTGCTCCTGCTTGTCATATTCGCAGTGAGCTCCGGTACTCAACATCAGAGAAGGTTCTCCTTCTGTGGGAGCGTCTTCTTTTAGCTGACGGAGGAATCAGGGTCAGCTGTCTGACTAAAGACTGCTGGTGTACACCTGATCCGCAACGGCACTCAGAGAGCATATATGGATGAGCCGTTGGCAGCAACACGACGAAGTGGCCTGATTGGCACTTCTTTTCTTCGTCAGATAATCCCTCAAATCCATGGGAGGGGATTGAAAAGATTAGCCTCGCAACGTCGAAGACGGGAGGCATCCATGTGCTGTACAGCCTGGACGCAGGCATCAGAGACGCGGTTCTTGCGCCGCAGCTGTTCAGCGCGCGTCTGGCGTCTCTGTTGAGACAAAAGCGCCTGTCGCGTCGCTGTTTGGTGTGTCGGGGCGGAGACACTTGAGAGAGGATGGGCTGTTGCGCCCCACGCCTATGGGCTTGTGTCTCTTGCGTTTGACGAGGCGCAGAGGTCTCATCTTGGCGTTTGGTGAGTTGGTCCTCAGAGGACCTAACTGAAGGAATCTCGCGTTTGGGGCGCCAAACGCGGACTTCACGTACTGAACGTGGCGGGGCAAGGCGCGAGATTGTACGTCGCGTCCAGCCTCAGTTGGACAACCAACGGTTCCAACTTGCAGCTGACGCGCACGTCTCCTCTGTCAACGCTCAGCGTTTCTATTGCGTCGAGGAGGTGGAGAGAGACCAACGACATCCTGATGCTGGACACCAGGGACTTTGACCACGCGGGTCTCCTGAGAGACGCTGACGCGGGTGGTCTGTGCGACGCGGTTGGTCGCAAAGGCAGATGTACCTGGGACCACGCGCGGCCTTCTGAGAGGCGTTGGCGCGTGTACCTTGCTTGGCACAGTCGGCAGCAGGGGAGCTCGAGAAAGCCACAGATCGGGCCTCGAGGCCATTCCCCGTCGAGACCCGGCGGCAGACGCGGGTCTTGGGCTCTTGGAGCCGGAAGAGAGAAACTCTTCGTACTTCGCCTGGTCGAACTCGACAACGAGCGATTCGACCATCTTCCCCTTATAGTGGATGTCATCTTGCGCCACTATTTGCTCCTCAGTGACAAACGTAGTCCCCAGCGGAGTCGCCATCTCTTGTATGCGCCGGAAAGAATAAGAGACAGTGATGGGTGTAAAGATTTCCTTGAATCAAATGAAACTATTACAACCAGACTTTTCCTTCCAGTTACAAGGGAGGGAGGATGTTGAGTCTTGAATCCCCCCTTTGTTTAAGGCTGGGTTCTTCGTGTGGCGGTGGAGAGTGTAGGCTGTCCAAAAGTTACTAAGGGACAAGCTGTTGAAAAATAAAGTTTCAAGCTCTAGACGCGAGGGACTATCACCCGCGTCTCAGCATCAAGGCGTGTTGGCTCAACACCTGCGTCTCAGCATCATGGCGCGTCGGCCTGACACCCGCGTCTCAGCATCAAGGCGCGTCGGCCTGACACCCGCGTCTCAGCATCAAGGCGCGTCGGTCTGGCACCCGCGTCTCAGCATCAAGGCGCGTCGGCTAGACACCCGCGTCTCAGCATCAAGGCGCGTTGGCTCGACACCCGCGTCTCAGCATCAAGGCGCGTTGGCTTGAAACCCGCGTCTCAGTTATAACCGCCTTGGTTAAGGGACCAATCACTGCCCACACGTAAGGGAAATCAGCCCCCATCGTGGCATGTCTTTAGCAGGCACGTGGGTTAGTTACCGCCCATGTAGCGGGGAAGTTGGCCCTCATTGTGGAGCGTTTTCAGGGGGGGCACGTTCACCCCTAAGACCCCTATAAATAGCCCCGTCGCTATGAAGAAGAGGTCGGACTTTTGGCAATCAAAAAAGAAGGAGAAGAGGACAACGGAGAGATCATCAACAGAGAGAGAACTCGACTCTTCAAGCTAGCTTGCTGCGTACAAGTTACTCTTCGCTTACCTTCTCTTTTAGAGTTTTGGTAGACGGAGCTGAGTTACTCTTTCTACCGGCCGAAGAGGAGATCCCTGAAGGACGGTCATCCGGTCAACGGAGAACAAGATTCACTCTCCACCGCCACACGAAGAGCCCAGCCTTAAACAAAGGGGGGATTCAAGATTCAATATCCTCCCTCCCTTGTAACCGAAAGGAACAGTTGTTGTTGTAATCCTTTTCATTTGATTCAAGGAAAACTTTTACTGCAATATTCCTGTCTCTCTCCTTTCCCGGGTCATACAAGTGATGGCGACTCCGCTGGGGACAACTTTCGTTACTGACGAACAGGTAGTGGCGCAAGATGACGTCCACCATGAGGGAAAGATGGTCGAATCGCTCGTTGTCGAGTTCGACCAGGCGAAGTACGAAGAGTTCCTCTCCTCTGGCTCCAAGAGCCCAAAGACCCGCGTCTGCCACCGGGTCTCAACGGGGAATGGCCTCGAGTCCCGATCTGTGGCTCTCTCGAGCTCCCCTGCTGCCGACTGTGCCAAGCAAGAGACGCGCGTCAACGCCTCTCAGAAGGCCCGCGTGGTCCCAGGCACATCTGCCTTTGCGACCAACTGCGTCGCACAGAACACCCGCGTCAGCGTCTCTCAGGAGACCTGCGTGATCAAAATCCCTGGTGTCCAGCATCAGGATGTCGTTGGTCTCTCTCTACCTCCTCGACGCAATCGAAATGCTGAGCGTCGACAGAGGAGACGTGCGCGTCAGCTGCAAGTTGGAACCGTCAGTTGTCCAACTGAGGCTGGGCGCGACGTACAATCTCGCGCCTTGCCTGCGCCACGTCCAATACGTGAAATCCGCGTCTGGCGGCCCAAAGCGCAACTCCTCAAGTTGAGTCCTCTGAGGACCAACTTACCAAGCGCCAAGACGAAGCTTCTGCGTCTCGTCAAACGCAGGAAGCACGCGTCCAGAGACGAGGGGCCCAGCAGCCCACCCTCTCTCAAGTGTCTCTGCTCCGACGCACCAAACAACAACGCGACACTCGCGTCTCATCTCAACAAAGACGCCAGACGCGCGTTCCACAGCCGCGACGCGAAAACCGCGTCCCTGAAGTCTGCGTCCAGACTGCGCAGCACATGGATGTCTCCCGTCTTCGACGTTGCGAGGCTAATCTTTTCAATCCCCCTCCCATGGATTTGAGGGATTATCTGACGAAGAAAAGAAGTGCCAATCAGGTCACTTCGTCATGCTGCTGCCAACGGCTCATCTCCATGCTCTCGGAGTGTCGTTGCGGATCAGGCGTACACCAGCAGTCTTTGGTCAGACAGCTGACCCTGATTCCTCCGTCAGCTAAAAGAAGACGCTCCCACAGAAGGAGGACCTTCTCTGACGTTGAGTACCCGGAGCTCACTGCAAATATGACAAGCAGGAGCAAGGGAAAATAAATTACAGTCGGCTCAGATGAGTCCGAGTCTGACTCTGAACCGGAAGGGGTGTATCGATACACTCGTACCCGGACGGGGGCCATTCCCCCAATTGACTATAATGCCTTAGCCCACGGCGTTGAAGTGAACGATTCTCACTCCGCCGTAGTGGAATCTAGGGCATCGAACTCTTCCGTCGAGAAGGAGGCCTCTGCTTACATGACAGGCACTCCTGACGAGACAACCAAACGTTTGGAGCAGATCCAGAAGGCGCAAATGGATATGATCCTTTCTCAACAAGCATCTATCGACTCCATCAAGCAGGCGCTTGCGCAGTTGCTTGAAGACAGGAGGAGATCTCCTCCTAGGAGGTCGAAGGGCAAAGGGAGAAAGGGAGAAAGCTCATCTTCCGAACCTTCTGAAGAGGCGCGGCGATCTACTTCGAATTCGTCCAAATCTTCATCGCAAGACCCAGAAAAGGCTCATGCTAAAAGAATGAGTCAACTGGAGCAGCGCCTCGAGGCCCTTACCAACCGTAAAGGCCTCCAAGAAGCGGGAGTGGTCCGGCCCTATCCGGCTGAGTGGGATTCAGTCCCGTACCCTCCTAAGTTCAAGGCTCCAACCCTCCAAGTATTTGACGGGAAGGGGTCCCCAACCAGCACATCTACTACTTCAAATCCCAGACCGGGAATGTAGTGGATAATGACGCTATTTTGGCGCGCCTGTTCATTGGCACCCTGAAAGGGTTAGCCTTTGAATGGTTTATGAAGCTCCCAGAAGGTTCTATCAAGAACTGGGGCGATCTGGAGAAGCTGTTCTTAACACGCTTCTTCGAAGATGACTCGGAGGTCACAATGCCTACCCTTCTAGCTACCAAACAGCGGAGAGGGGAGTCTGTCAAATCTTTCGTGGAAAGATTTCGGAACATGGCACTCCGGTGTCCAAGCGGTATGACCCATGCCACCCTGGTGGAAACATGCCGCCACAATCTCCAAACCTCACTCCTTGCTCAAATAGGAGTTGCTGAAAGCCGCACCTGGAAGCAATTAGTCCAACAAGGTGAACAGGCTGAGGAGATTGTCGCCCGCGTCCGAGCGGAGGAAGGTAAGCCTAGGCCGGAAAGGTCGACAAGGCGTGCGCCGGACACATCCCTCCAAACAAAGCGGAAGGATAATTTGGCCACGGAGACCAAATCTCCCGCCAAACCTCAAACAGACAAGGCGAGTGGCTCTTCAAGCCAGCCACGCGCCAACAAACAATATTCCTTCAAGGAGGAACATGTCGATTCGCTCTTTAAACTACTCAACAAGAGCAACCGACTGAAGCTCCCTGAAGCTCGACGCCCAGAGGAAGTCGGCAAGACCGACAATCCCAACTACTGCATGTACCACAGAATGTTGGGACATCCTACCAAAAGCTGCTACGTCTTCAAGGACGTCTTTCAAGCTCTGATTGACACGGAGGTGTTAAAACTTTGACCAGAGCAGAAGAAGGTGACGGCTAATGTGACGTCAATTCTCCAGTTCGGGAGACACCTCCAACGCCTGCGGGGGTAGCTCCTATCCCAAGAGGAGAGCTGAGAGTGGTCAACACAGACCCTCACCAGCAGTAAGAGAAAGGCTTGGTACCCATCCCTACACCTCAAGGGAAAATTATGTGGGTCCACCCTGACCTTGTCAATGAACAGCAATGGACTACTGTGACCAACAGGAAATCCAAAGGCAAGGCAAAAGCCTCATTCTGCAATGTGGTAGGTGCCTCCTCTCGAGAAGCGGAGACTGATATCCCTTCACTGACCGACTCAGAGGAGGAAACGATAGTCCTGGCCGCAGAGCCCAACCAACCGATGGAGGGAACCCGTTCAGGACAGGCGTACTTGAAACAGTACGGCGAAACGGCAGAAGTCCCTCCACAACCAACTGCGGAGCCAGTCAGGCCCTCCACAAAGCCACCTGTGGAGAAGCAGAAGGGGACTCGATTTTCTCGAGCCCTTCAAAAGGGCATTACGGAAGGATCTACGCCACCTTATCGCTTTGATGTCCTGGCTCAGTTGGCCAACATTCCGGTACGCATTACCTTGTATGAACTTCTTAGACTATCAAAGTCGACCAGGGAAGCTCTGCAAGAAGCTCTGGCAAATGCTGAGGTCTTCATGACCCAGGTGCCGAAGGAGGAAGATGTAGAGCATTGCCTCCACACCTCCCAGAATGCCCCCTGCATCACCTTCACGGCAGATGATATGCAGGTGAAAGGGAAGCATGATCGACCCCTGTACTTCACAGGGTATATCGGATCGTCTGAGGTGAACCGCATCCAGGTAGATCCAGGGTCCGCGTTGAGCATCATGCCTCGCCGGGTCATGCAACATCTCGGCATTCCTACCCATCGTTTGAGCCCTACCCAGACGACTATCTATGGGTTCAATGCCAACCAGACCCGTCCGATGGGGAAGATCAAGCTCAAGTGTCAGATTGGAAGCCTCAAGTCAGAGGTGACATGCTACATCATCGATGCCGACACTTCCTACAATCTGTTGCTGGGACGACCGTGGATTCACCGCAACTCCATCGTTCCCTTCACTCTCCACCAAGTCATGAAGTACATTGACGGGGGTGGAAATGTGCAGACGTTGATTGCCAAAAGGCATCCGTTCAAAGGGGTCGAGAATTATTTCACCGACTCTTTGCTGTACCAAGATCCGGTGGAAACGGATGAAGCCCCACAACCAGAAGAGCCAGACTCTGGTAATGAGGCTGACACTGAGCTTGAGAAAGAAGAGTGCCTGTGGGAGTTAGAACCACTTGTAACGGGCACTAATAAACCCGATGTCGATAATACCACCGATGATGTAGGCGGTTGGTATATTAATGAAGATTTAGATTTTGCGTATTTTTCTGCGTGTGCTTCTGATTCAATACCGTCAGACACTAGCACTGATATAGATGACGATCTCTGGTCGGCAATGGGTGCCTTGACATCATTGCATGTACCAGTGAAATCGTCCTTCGAGACATACCAAGACAATGATAATGCGCAAGAATCTATATTCATGGTTCCAGCAAGACGGAAAAGCCAAAAACCAATTCTCTTTGGGCGAATCTCGTCTGAACCAACGCCCCGCGACGAATCGGAAGGCGAGGAGGAATCACCTCAGTTCGATCATTATGAACCAAAAGCACTCAAAATGATGAAGTGTATGGGGTACGATCTAACCGACAGACCCGGGTTGAACTTCGGCAAAGGAAGGAGGACGTTGCTTCAATCCTTTGTGCCAAAAGGGAAGGCCCCCGATTATTATCATCGGACACGCCGGGGGTTGGGCTATGTATCAACTCCGATTCCATCAGCCTCCGATTCTCAAGAATCGTCGAGCAACAATTATTCTTCAGACACATCATCCTGGGAGTCAGATGTCAGTGTCGGCAACATCTTCAAGGAACTTTCAGTGAACATGGTTTCGACAAGCCACCTCGAAGATGGAGATGAAGAAATGATCCAATCTGATACAGATCCTTGGATCAAACATTTAAATGCTCTTTGGGACACCCGCTTTGAACAGCGCGAGCCACCCACAGAAGATAAGATTGTTCAGATCAACCTAGGAGATGAGGCTAACCCTAAGCCCATCTTCATAAGTGACGGCCTGTCACCTTCGGAGAAGAAAGATCTAATATCTCTTGTACAAGAGTATATAGATGTCTTCGCCTGGAATTATGAGGACATGCCAGGACTTGATCCTCAAGTGGCTATGCACCACCTTAACATCAATCCGGACGTAAAGCCTGTCAAACAACAGCAGCGACGGTTTCGCCTAGAAATAATGGAGGCAATTCAATCAGAAGTCAGAAAACTTATTGATTCTGGCTTCATTAGGGAAGAACAACATCCCGACTGGGTAGCCAACATCGTCCCCGTCTCCAAGAAGAATGGAAAGATCCGGATCTGCATCGACTTCCGTGATCTAAATGAGGCTTGTCCCAAAGACGAATTCCCATTGCCAATCACAGATGTTATGATTGACAATACTTGCGGATTCGAGCGAATGTCCTTCATGGATGGATTCTCAGGATACAATCAAATCAAAATGTATCCTGACGATGAAAAGCACACCTCCTTCAGGACACCATTGGGGGTTTATTGCTATACCGTCATGCCCTTCGGACTGAAAAATGCAGGGGCAACATACCAAAGGGCCATGAACGCCATTTTCCATCAGCAAATACGCAAAACGGTGGAATGTTATGTTGATGACATCGCGGTAAAAAGCCGCACTAAAGGTGATCATATAGCAGACCTGAAGGTGGTCTTCGACATCATGCGGGTTCATCAATTGAAGATGAATCCCACAAAGTCCTTCCTGGGGGTGGCCAGTGGCAAATTCTTAGGATTTGTTGTAACATCCACCGGAATTCACTTGGACCCGGAAAAGGTTCGCGCTATCCAGGAGATGCAACCCCCGAGAAATCTCAAGGAACTCAGGGGATTGCAAGGACGATTGGCATACATCCGCAGGTTTATCTCAAACCTCTCCGGAAGATGCCAACCCTTCGCTAAGCTGATGAAGAAGGGTGTCTCATTCATTTGGGATGACGCTTGCCAAAAAGCGTTTGAGGAAATCAAGCAATACCTCACCCAACCACCAGTCCTTGCAGCTCCAGTATCCGGAAAGCCGTTTCTGGTGTACGTCCAGCGATGGATCATTCTTTGGGAGCTCTACTAGCTCAGAATGACGATCAAGGACGTGAGCAAGCAATCTACTATCTGAGTAGAATAATGATCGGAGCCGAACATCGGTATAACCCGATCGAGAAGGAATGTTTGGCACTGGTGTTTGCTATCCAGAAAATGTGACACTATCTGGTAGGCCAAACTATAAACGTCATATCAAAAGTCAACCCCCTGAGGTTACTTATGACTAAACCTTCATCGCTAAATGGCCGACTGGCAAAATGGGCCATATTGCTCTCCCAATATGAGATGCGCTTTTTACCACAAAAGGCCATTAAGGGACAAGCAGTCGCGGATTTCCTAGCTGAGCACCCAGATCCGAGGGCAGCCAAAATCTATGAGGATCTCCCAGACGAAGTTGCTGAAGTCTGCCTGACTCAGACATCGTTCGAAAGTCAAGTATGGCAACTTTTCTTCGACGGTGCAACAAGAACAAGCCCAAAAGGACACGTAGTAGCGGGGTAGGAGTAGTACTCGTATCCCCACAAAATTATGTGATTCCCCGAGCCGTCTCATTAACTGAGCCTTGTTCCAACAATGTGGCGGGTACAACGCACTTTTGATTGGGATGTAATTCGCCGATGAGATTGGCGTCAAAAATCTCGAGGCATACGGCGACTCCAAGCTCATCGTCAGCCAAGTTCGCGGGGAGTACGAAGTCAGACATGAAGACTTAGTACCCTATTACAATGCAACTATCCGCATGGCCGAGGGTTTACAAGCTTCTACATCGACCATGTACCGCGCAGGCAAAATGCGCACGCAGATGCACTCGCATCCCTGGCTGCCTCCTTAGCTCTTCCAGCTGGAGCAACAGAGAAGATATTCGTCTACAGCCACGACCTGTATTGCCCGAGAAATGCTCTCGAGGATTATCAGGAGTCGGCGGGAGGTCGTCACTGCGAAAAAGCACTTGAAGCATCAACCGGTCCAGAGCCTAGAGACTGGCGATTCTCCTACATTGATTTCGTCTTATACGGCATTCTGCCTGAAGACACCAAAGAGGCGGCTGCCATTCGAAGGAAAGCCCCCAAATTCTATTACAATGCGATTACACGAACATTGTATCGTCGATCGCATGACGGGATCTTGTTCCGGTGCCTCTCACCAAAGGAGGCTCAAGAGGTATTGAGGGAAGCCCACGACGGTATGTGTGGAGCCCATCAACCTGGCCCGAAACTGGCACATCGACTCCAAAGATTGGGTTACTACTGGCCCAAGATGGTTGCCGACGCCGTCACTTATGCTAAAGATGCCACGCTTGCCAAGTGCATGGGGATTTCATCCATCAAGCAGCAGGGTACCTCCACTCTACGGCCTCTACCTGGCCATTTGAAATGTGGGGCATGGACGTGGTTGGCCCTATCAGCCCACCATCATCAAAAGGACATCGATTTATTTGGCAATAACCGATTATTTCTCTAAGTGGGCTGAGGCCATTCCCCTAAAGGAAGTCAAGTCGTCGAATGTGATCAAGTTCGTGAAACACCACGTTATTTACCGTTTCGGTGTACCTCGGCGAATATCCATGACAATGGACCCCAATTCATTAGCCAGGCTTTCCAGAGATTCTGCGCCAAGTTCAGAATCCAGAGTGTGTCCTCAACGGCATACTATCCTGCCGCTAATGGCCTCGCAGAAGCTTTCAATAAAACCATTGGTAAGCTTCTTAAGAAGTTCGTTTCAAAAAGTCAACGTGACTGGGACGACAAGCTGGGTGAATGCTTATGAGCTTACCGCACAACTGTGCGAACCCCAACTAAAGCTACGCCATTTTCTTTGGTATACGGGTGCGAAGCCGTCCTTCCACTCGAAATCCAAATCCATCTCTACGCGTCGCCCTGACAGCGGAGATGACAACAGAGGAGAAGCATCGACAGCGACTCCAAGAACTGGAGGCCTTAGATGATAAGCGTCTGCAGGCCCAACAGCAAATCGAGCTCTACCAAGCTCGAATTACCAGAGCCTTCAATAAGAAAGTTAAAGTGCGAACTTTCAAGAAAGGCGATCTTGTCTTAGCCGTCAGAAGACCCATGGTGATGACGCACAAGACAAAAGGAAAATTCCAACCCAAATGGGAAGGACCATTTGTAGTAGAGTCAGTCTACTCAAATGGGTCATATCGCATCATAACCCCGAATGGCGATACACTTATGATGCCGATCAATGGCAGGTTCCTGAAGAAGTACTATCCTTAGATGGTATTCTTCCGCTGATCAAGTTAAAAATACACCTCTGATCAAAACAAGAAGAGCTTCTTCATCAATATCCGACGCCCCCGACGGCTAAGGATAGAAGAAAATGTTGGCTTTTAAGTCCACATAAGTCTTCGACAACTCATCATGTTGAGGGGAATAGCATTGCTAGCCCAACTTAAACGGTAGTTGGTAAAGGCACCTCAAACCCGTTGACAGCTGAGGATTTGCTAAAAATCCTAAGGGACACGTTCCCATTTGATCCGACGCCCCCGACGGCTAAGGATAGAAGAAAATGTTGGCTTTTAAGTCCAACATAAGTCTTCGACAACTCATCATGCTGAGGGGAATAGCATGGCTAGCCCAACTCAAACGGTAGTGGTAAAGGCACCTCAAATCCGTTGATAGCTGAGGGTTTGCTAAAAATCCTAAAGTGGACTTGGCTCCACTCTTTCCTCCAAAATCCCCTACCAATTCTCATCCACAGAATGGTAGGTCTACAAAATACAACCATTACTAAGTTAACACTATACCTCTGGTAATGAAAACTTTTCAATATTCCTTGTCGAGTACAAATTTTGTTTGTCAACTCTACACGGAATATCAAATTTTCAAATCCGCCAAGTTAATACTACACCTCTGGCATTTCAAAATTTTCACCTGTCAATTCTCACCAATAGAATGACAGGTCCTCAAATTGCTCTTGTCATGAGTCAATCTTTGTCAAGTTAATATCACACCTCTGACAAATTACTGTTAAAATTTAACACCACACCTCTAAACAGTAATTAAGTTTCTGTCAGGTTTAATACTACACCTCTGACAGTCACTTTTCTTCAGACTTCCATATCGAAGCTGAAATAGATGATGCTAAGTTAACACCACACCTCTAGCATCCAAGTCATTGCTAAGTTTAACAATACACCTATGGCCATGACTTTCCCTCGGACTTCCTTATGCAAGCCGAGATGACCAATGCTAAGTTCAACATTACACCTCTAGCATTACCCTCACTGTCAAGTTAAATATTACACCTATGACAGTGACACTTTTTGAGTTAAGTTAATATCACACCTCTGACTCACATCCTTGTCAAGTTAACATTACACTTCTGACAAGACCACTTCCAACCCGTTAAGTTAATATCACACCTCTGACGGTAACAAACTTTCCTAGATTCCCCACGAGTCTAGTCCTACTTGTTATTCTCTTCAACAGAATAACAAGTCTACCTAAAAACATTGTTAGGTTAATACTACACCATCAACAGTGTTTCCATCAAATCCCCAGTTGAGCTCAATCAAGTTAATCCCAAACACTTGATAAAAGTTCACCTCCCTGGGGGTACCAATTCTACTTGTCACTTTCTCTTATAAAGTGGCAGGTCCATCAAAAATTTTCACCTCTGTAAAGTTAATATTACACCTCTGACAGTATCATGAGAGTTCCTGAAATAGGATCTTTTCTCCACAAAATTTGACTTGTTAAAATTTTCATTTTTGATAAGCCAAAGATTCTTTGCTTCTATGTGTCTGAGCAAAAAGAGACAAAAAAGAGTTCAAGACAATAGAAGGGACAAAAAGAAAAGTGTCACTTTTATTTATATCCAGCATATGAAAGTGATACAAAAACGCTCTCTTATACAATAAGATTGAGTGTTACAATCAAAACATACAATAAGATGGAGTGTTACAATTGAGGAGTACAAAGAAGTCCCTCTCCCTCTCAGAGGTTGCACTCACTCCTTAAAGCTGCGTCTGATTCCAAGTGCGCGATGTTTTGTGGCTACAATAGAAGCTGGTTACACCACGATGCATGATGTAAACATCGAAAGAGCCCTAGCTGACTAAGCTAAGAGCAATGGTGTTCTTGAGGTCCGGTGGAAGCAGAAAGTCCGGCAACCCTTCGTTTATGAACATCTCTTCCCCAGCAGACCATCCAGCAGACATGAGGAGTCCTTGATGTTACTTCTGGGGTGGGAGAGGAAGAGGATCCTACCTGCCGCCGTGTCCACCGTAACCTCCTCGCCGCCATACTTACCCTGACATCTCTTGCCAGCAGGCATGATTGGTGCAGTGGATCTGAAGAGACCTTGGCGAGAGTCGATTCCTCGTCAGGGACATAATATATTCCCTTGTGGACGACGAGGACCATAATATATTCCCTTGTGGATGAACATCGAACAAGTTCGCCGTCCGATACATTCTCCCACGGACTTAACGAACATGAAGAAGGATGACTAAGCCCACCTGCAAAGATAAACAAGAGGATTAGCAAATCTGGAACTTGGTATACTTTAAAGAATACTAAGTAACAAACGCGGCTATTATGGAGAATTGTAAATGCGGGAATAAGCCCACGCGGTGAGCCAAACTACTGCGTCAGTAGAGACAGACGCGAATCAGAACTGTGGAACACACAGGATTCAAACGCAGCCTCATCTTGCGCCTGCGCCTAAAAGCACAAGACGCGAAAAATTTTCAAACTCCGAAAACTGCCATCTCTCTGTTGAATAAACAGGAGTTGCAAGATTCGGGTCTGAAAATTTCAGCCCAATTTGGAATCCATCCGAGTCAATGGCCTTAAAACGCGAACTTCATGAGCAAAGCCCACGTCAAGTGCCAAGGACTTCAGTACCCGCGTTCAGGGAAGCTCAAATCAATGGCACAAATTCCAGAAAAGGAATGCACCAAGATTTCATTCAGACGGTAACGTCTCCTTAAGAGGGCCAAGGTGCAGGCCTGGATGGACTAAAGACGTCGGGGTGACATACCAGCAAAGGCCTCTACCAAGAGTTGGGCTCTCTGCATCCAAACGCGAATGAGCAAGATGATCCAAGAGACGCTTTTTCTTGAAGAGACCAAACAGGAGCATAAAAGCCCTGGGTCATCTTCATCCACAGAGCCATCTTTATCCATGAACACAGGATCCCTTTTAGAGACTTTGAAGGAGGCGAGACTTCTCAGAGCAAGCCAAGAAAGAACAGTCCAGGGTCTGGATTGTTAAAGAGGAAGAGGGTCAGCCCTATTTATAGGCAGACCCTAATAACTGTCATTAATGGTGCGCTAATCGGAACTGTTGCCTTGGTGACCGTACGACTGCCAAGGTCCAATGAGAGACTGACGCGTGGAGCGTCGCTTTGGGAACCGTCGCAGACACTGGTCTCCAACCGCCAGCGCCGGTTTCGCATTAAAGGGCATTAACGCCCAAGTCCAATGAAAAACCGACGCGTGGGCAACTGCTTCGGGAAACAACGGATGACCCGGTTTTCCAATCGTCAGCGAAGACTTGACGTTCAATCGTCAGCGAAGATTTGACGGTCAAAGATCTCATAAAATCTTTAAGTCAGGCTGCATTAAACGCAGATAGGAAAGCCGCGTCCGGCTGCATTAAACGCAGATGGGAAAGCCGCGTCCAAGAATCCGCGTCACCTTTCTCAAATTGGAAGGCGTTCACCCGCGTTTTAAAGGAGCGTCCACGTGACTCAAAGTCGCGTCCCTTCAGCAAACGGGGCCCTTTCTAAGGGAAAGCACTTAGTCATTCTGAGATTAGTGGAAAAATACGCAAGGCTGCGTCCCTCGCATCCGCTCAAGTCGCGTCTTCATTGACAGGACAAATTCGCGTTACTCAAAGCCGCGTTTGTCCCAAACAGATCAATGCCGCGTCTCAAAGGACTTAGTTCTATCTGAGTCTTATGAATTGATGACCGCGTCTCACCTGTGATTGACGCTGCGTCTCATCAAAAGAACTTAGTCCTATCTAAGCTCCTGGACGGATGACCGCGTCTCACTCTATGGATCAATGCCGCGTCTCAGCAACTCGACGCCGCGTCTCATGAAAGAACTTGGTCTTACCTAAGTTCAGTATTCACAGCCAGTAAATCAGGGAGTTGAATTCATCCACAGCTAAACAAAGAAGATGGGACAAAAACTTCAAAAACTTTTATTATATCGAAAATAGTAAAAGTGGATACAAAACACTCTAATAGAGTGTCCTCTTCTTACAAAAAAAAAGGGAAAGAAGGGGAAAAGGCTAAAAGTCTTGATCCGGCAAAGAACGGATGCGCTCCTGAGACGATGCATCTCGTGCTGACGTGCCTTCTCAGCCTCCATCATGGCTTGGACCCGCAGCTCCTCTTCAGATAAAAAGGGTTTTGCAGCCAGCTGTGCTCGCAGAGATTCCAACCTGGAGGAGTGAATGATCTGGCTTTCTTCAGCTCGTGCCTTCGCACAGCTTGTTGCTCCTCAGCCTCTTCCGAACGGTGGCAAGCGTCCTCTCATTTTCCGCAATCATGGCTTCCGCCTTAGCGATGGCAAACCGAGCATTGGTAATCGCGGAGCTCTGCGTTTTGCCGAATGAACTCGGATTCCATTGAATCGTCAGCCAGTTTCTGACATTCAGCTTGAGAACGCTCGAGATTGCGGACCTCTTCAGCAACTTGTGCTTTAACCTCCTGTCGCTCTGTTCCTGGGTGGCTAGGAGCCTAGTTAAGATGACCTGGGCTTCTGAGAAGAACTAGCATTGTCCAAAGACTTCAGCTCTTTCAGGTCATTTCCCAGTCGCTCCACCAACAGCATATACGACTTGGCAAGCAAGGAGCCTCCGGTTAATTCGATGTTACCGGCCATGTTTTCGAGAAACGTCCGGGCAAAGTCAAAAGAGCTACGCCCAGGACAGGATAAAATCGATGCACGATCGCATCGCGTCAAGGGAACTGCTGCACCGTTTTGCGTGTCAGGAAATCCATGGTGTCATCACCCGAGGTACTCCCCGACCCCCTTTATACACGAGGAAAGGGGTGCAAGCCGGGCTCTTTTTTGCGCGAGAGTCGTGCTGGCCAATGGCACTTCCGGAAGTGTTATCGCTGCAGGAGCCTCACAGCTAATGATGGAGCAGTAAGCGCAACCTCTGGAAGGTCCAGAGATGTTGAATCCTTGGGCGAGCCCAGCGGAGTGGAAAGTCTCCCTGGCTTCAATAGTAACCTCTTCACCCTGCAGAGTGGATTCTTCCCCAGCCTTAGGAGTTGCCTCCTCTTCCGGCAAAATTGAAGGCTCCCCAATTTCAGTAGTTGCCCTCTCTGGAATTATCTCGGCAACTGAAGCCTTGGCTCCTTCGGACTGGGTCAGCTCTTTTACCGTCTCCTCGATATGCGAGGAGATCACAGCTTCAATGTCCCCGCCGGACCCTGCAGCATAAAAGAAGAATGTTAAAACATCCTCTTCAAAATGAAAAGGGAAATTAGGTCAAAAGGTGAAAAAAGTACCTTCAGTGGGAGTAATCACCAGCTGTGATACCATTGATGGCTCACCCCCGTATTTCTTCCTCTGAGATGTGGGAGAACTTACTCGGATCGAAGAGCGGGTTCATCGCCGTAGTCGACCTCGTCTTCAAACTCGCTCTCCCCTGAGAGTGAGGAAGACGATAGCGCCCCACACGAGACTTCTGCAACCGGAGCCTTGCCACCAATTACCCCTGTGGTAGGGCTGGGGTCAACTGCCCGAGGACTGGAGATGAAGACACAAGGTGACCCAGGTTGCTGTGCCTCATATCCCTTCATGAGCAAGTAAAAATCCGGTTGAACTGAAATCCCCGGAATATCGACATCTCCTCCACTCATGATGTCAACCTCTAGCTGCTCATCCTCGTCAGCGGTGGTGTGCTCTGTCAACGAGCTCCCCTTCCTCCGTAGACCTACGATCTCTGCCGCTCGACCTAGGGGCACGGACTAAAGGAACATCCCTCCTCAGCTATATCTTCTTCCTCGGTACCTCAACGACAGCAGGGATGTCTTCGGATTGGGAGACTTCGGTTGTCAAGTCTCTCCGAACCTTCGGGGAGCAGGTCAGCAGTTGAAGCAGAGCGTGACGACGCTTGCTTCCGCCTGTCGAGTCTTTGCCGCTCGTGGCTTCGCCTTGCTGCTTGCGGCTCCTCCCTTGTTGGTCGCGGCTCCGCTCTGATTGCTCGTGGCTCCCTTCCCGACCTTCTCTCGGCCTCCTTCTGAGCCTTCAGGTACTGGTCGATGATTTTTGAGGTTTACCAGACTCTGACTTTGCCTCGAGATTTGCATTGATGCTCTCAATACATGAAGACGCCGAACAAAGTCTGATGTCTGGTTGGCTTGGAAATACCAAGTGAGAAGCTGAAGCTCATACAGCACTTGGACCCCTCGATAGGTAGACGGAAAGTTGCTCCCGTCCCTCCGTCCACACTGTAGTACCAAGCCCGAGCACCTTCGAACAAGTTCCTTCGAAGGGCAAGTTGAGCATTGGGATTCCCGACGTAGAGTTGATCGTAGCCGAACTGTCGAGCGAAACAGATTCGGCATGTACGGCTCGATGGTGCATGAAGTCCCTTGCCGGAAAAGCACATATCCGGGCCGGATATTAATCAACCACCAAAAGGCTCCCGCGGACAACCTCGTGAAGCCATCTGAGCCCGCAGAATCAGTACATTGATCCCGAGGAGCACCAGGGATCTCGGGGAAGCAGCGATTGATCTGGTAATTCGCGGGATCTGAAAGTCGCTTCCGGACGTAATATAATAAACTCACTCCAGCTCGAATCCTCCAACCGCTGTACAAAAGGGACGGAACTCTCCCTCCAACGCACTGCCGTCATCAGAGAAGGGCAGTGCATCACGTACCAAGCCATGAGGTACGTATAAGGCAGCTCGATCTGAGGGTTGGGGCGCTTCACCGTCGATTCCCCTCTGAGTCAACATATGACTTGCCGTGGGAGTCGACAGTTTTCGGCGCCTCGCAGAAAACTCTTGGTTAGCGCCCGCAACCTGCTCTGAATGCCAGCCACCACGGCCGGGAGAAGGGCTATAGGGTTGCCATGGGCCAGGAGCACCGCCGGGTACACCACGTCAGCAACAATAGCTTCATGTGGCAGCGTGGGCACCACACAACGCTTTAGTCACAACATCAAGAAGCCTGCCAACAGTGCCCGTCGGAGATAGGGGTCCGGGCTTGATGGTGGAAGCTTTCAAAAACCAGGTCAGGGTCGAAACGTCCTCGTTCAAGACCGTGGTGTAGAAGCCTTCAGAAGCCTGGTCGATCCTGTCTTCAATCTCCCTGTCGGAACTGGGAACCAGTGGGTTATCGGAGTATCTTTACTATCGATACCATTAAATAAGTAACTGGCCCAAGACAGTTGCTTGACTCCCTGCGACCGCCAGTTGGTTATCTGACCACAAATGTGGAAGTGACACATCACTTCCCAGTAAGTCTCGTACACCCGAGGAAACTCTTTCTTCAAGTGTGGAGCTCCTCAGTGGTCGGGACATATTCCTCATACGGGATGTCCCCTGTGCTAGCCCCGAGACCTCATGCAGCTCGTGCAGTGCAAGGCCCATCTCTTCAACCGGGTAAAGAATGTCCCCGTCAGCGGATTGTAGCGCTCCAGGTTCCCGAAAAAAAAGTTATGAGAGCCTGGTGGGATACCCACTGTACGGCCCTGACGCCACGTACAGTCCCACGCGCTTTAGCAGATCCCCAAGGTCGGTGAGGACGAAAACCTACCATTCTGCCCCACCAGTAGTTCTCCGTGGAATGGACCCACCCAGGCGCACGAACCCGACCGGATAATCACCCTCCGCTTCCATGAACGCGTTGAGGAAGGTAGTGCAAGTTGTGGTATCTCTCCCGCCGGAACCTTCAGACTGCGCGCGACCCAGGGAATAGGCCGAGAACCGACCTGTCATGGCTATACATGACGATGCACTTTATGGGAACCCAAATCGCCGAGGGTAATCTCGGGGACATATCGAGAATTGTTCCCATTCCATCTTCCGAGGGACGGACATGTGCTGGAAGTAGGACAGCGGGAACATCCTCTCCATGTCCGGAAGAAAGAACCTTCCACCCTTTATCTGACGGAGCATTTATAAGTTCCGTCATACACACGATGGCCGCCATCTTTGATATGATCTCCGAAGAAGAAGGCAGGCTTCTCCAACTTGACGTGAGCATCGTTGTGAATGCCGCATCGGTCATAAGTACCCGAAGAGTTCTCATGTCAACATTAGAGAGCCTCTCCCTGCGATCCGGCGAATGGTCAGCAGTCACGGGGACAGTCCTTCGTAGCACAAAGATCGAGTCCCGGTCAGCGCCACCCACATGTCCAAAGTGGCGCGTCTTGGCGAGTGAGGCAGAAGGATGGGGCACTACAAAGAAAATGACACTTAGTTAGATACTTTATTAGAAGCAAAAATGCTAAGTGTTCATAACCCAGACGCAGAAGAGATACTGGACGCAGGAATTATCAAATCCGCGTCCAGACCTGCAAAAACCGCGTCCAAACGCAGAAGAGATACTGGACGCAGGAATTATCAAATCCGCGTCCAGACTTGCAAAACCGCGTCCAAACGCAGAAGAGATACTGGACGCAGGAATTATCAAACCCGCGTCCAGACCTGCAGGATCCGCGTCTCCACCACCAGAATCCATGACCTTGATGTCACTTCTGGGGTGCGAAAAGAAGGGAGTTATCCACCTTAACCCTTCCATCACCATAATCGCCAGAAGTTAAGGAGGGTAATTCCCTCCTTTCACACCCCCAGATTTCTAAAGTACTTGGACTCAAGTGCCAGATTCATCAAAATCGGCAGCTGATGAAACAGAACGCAAGGATCAAATCCGCGTTCTGCAAACCAAGTCCGCATCTGAACCCTTCACAATTAGAAATATCCTAAGTGAAGAATCCGAAACGCAGGACCCAATGGCGCGAGGGTCCAAACCAGCGCCTCGGTTATCAACTCAAAGACTGCGTCTGAGACCGCATCTTGTGTTAAAGATTCTTAGGGCTTCCATTAATGGCGAAATCCACGCCAACAGGCATTATACCTGGGAAAGCAGCATCCTGCGCAGAAGAAGCGCCCCTCCGGGCCTCGTCGACGGTCGCCCGTGAAGAAGATGCGGTTGGCTTGGTCTTGGGTGCCATTGTCAATCAAGAATCTGATGTGAGTATGAACAGGAGAAGAAGAACTCTGTTTCTTAAAAAACCCTAAAATAGAACGCTCGGAGAAGAAGAGGTATCTCTCCAACTGTGGCTATTTATAGGCACAAGGATTCGCAAAGATACGCGGCGTGTGACCCGATAAAAGCTGCAGCAAATCATCGCATGACGCGTAGAGCAAATCTTCGCGAAGATCATGCGTCACGACTCCACAGCGAGTCGTCATTTGACATGTGGCGCGGGTCAGTTAATGAACCAAGAAATCCGCGCGCCAAAAGGTGAAATCCTGCCGGTTCCCCAGGTCAGCTGGCGGCGTAATCATCACACGGCACAGATTCGCACCCAAGGGACGCACCTCTTCGATGGACATGCCCCGTCAGCATCTCCATAAATGCATTCGGAAGGTCGCGTCTCTCTACAAAATCCGCGTCCGACCCAGCGGGCCCAACATCGCGTCTGCCTCATAGAAGATCAGGCGCGTTTCCATTGCCAAAGGACGCACCCTACAGAAATCGCGTCTTTAAAGCAGTACCATCTCGGCTTTTTTGAAAAGAACCTGCGTTCCGCCTCCTGCTTCTGCAAAATTAGTTCAACAGTACACTGACGCAAGCAGACGACTAACCACTCCTGGCTTAAAGCACACCCGTGACAGACTAAAAGCAATCGGGGAGGTTTAGACTGTGCATCTAGACACTCAACATGATCAACTCTGGTGGCTTCAAAGAGTTCAAACAGTACACTCACGAAGACCAACTTCAGATAAGATCGAACTCGGAGCATCAACAGTCCAGCCATGAAGGTGAATTCAGCTAGAGTCCAAAGTATTTCGAAATCCATCCAGTTAACTGCGGAATATCAAAAACTTTGGAGGGGGTTCTGTAGGCTGTCCAAAAGTTACTGGAGGACAAGCTATTGAAAAGTAAAGTTTCAAGCTCTAGACGCGAGGGACTATCACCCGCGTCTCAGCATCAAGGCGCATTGGCTCAACACCCGCGTCTCAGCATCAAGGCGCGTCGGCCTGACACCCGCGTCTCAGCATCAAGGCGCGTCGGTCTGGCACCCGCGTCTCAGCATCAAGGCGGGTTGGCTCGACACCCGCGTCTCAGCATCAAGGCGCGTTGGCTTGAAACCCGCGTCTCAGTTATAACCGCCTTGGTTTAAGGGACCAATCACTGCCCACACGTAAGGGAAATCAGCCCCCATCGTGGCATGTCTCTTAGCAGGCACGTGGGTTAGTTACCGCCCATGTAGCGGGGAAGTTGGCCCTCATTGTGGAGCGTTTTCAGGGGGGCACGTTCACCCCTAAGACCCCTATAAATAGCCCCGTCGCTATGAAGAAGAGGTCGGACTTTTGGCAATCAAAAAAGAAGGAGAAGAGGACAACGGAGAGATCATCAACAGAGAGAGAACTCGACTCTTCAAGCTAGCTTGCTGCGTACAAGTTACTCTTCGCTTACCTTCTCTTTTAGAGTTTTGATAGACGGAGCTGAGTTACTCTTTCTACCGGCCGAAGAGGAGATCCCTGAAGGACGGTCATCCGGTCAACGGAGAACAAGATTCACTCTCCACCGCCACACGAAGAACCCAGCCTTAAACAAAGGGGGGATTCAAGATTCAATATCCTCCCTCCCTTGTAACCGGAAGGAACAGTTGTTGTTGTAATCCTTTTCATTTGATTCAAGGAAAACTTTTACTGCAATATTCCTGTCTCTCTCCTTTCCCGGGTCATACAGAGAGTGAGTCTTGTTCTCTGTTGACCGGATGACCGTCGGGACCGTCGGGGGATCTTCTCTCTGGGTGGTAGAAAGAGTAAACACAGCTCTGTCTACCAAAACTCTCAAAGAGAAGGTAGGCGAAGAGCAGCTCGTACGCAGCAAGTTTGACGAAGAGTCTTCTCTCTCTCTTTGTTGATGATCTCCTCTTTTCTCTGATTGCCGATTGCCTATCGCCGATCGCCGATTGCCGATTGCCTCTCCCTTTTTTTTTTTTTGACCTCATAGCAAACGTGGCTATTTATAGAGGTCCTAGGGGGTGAACGTGCCCCCTGAAAACGCTCCACAATGAGGGGGCCACTTCCCGCTACTTATGCGGTGACTGGCCCCGTAATCCGGGTGGTTACAACTGAGGCGCGGGTTAGACCCACGCGCCTTATTGCTAAGACGCGGGTGTCGAGCCAACGCGCCTTGATGCTGAGACGCGGGTATCGAGCCAACGCGCCTTGATGTTGAGACGCGGGTATCGAGCCAACGCGCCTTGATGCTGAGACGCGGGTGTCGAGCCAACGCGCCTTGAACTTGAGACTTGCTTTTATTGGCTTGTCTTTTAGTGACTTTTAGACAGCCTACAGTTATAACTTGTTCTATGCAAGGGGAGAACAATTTTTTTATAACCTGTTCTCTGCAGGGGTGTTTTCGTGCACACAACTTGTCATCATCAAAATGGGGGAGAATTTGGAACTTAGAATTTGATGATAACAATTATTATGCAGATGCATTAGAGCTTTATCTCAAAAGGCAGTGGTGGGTTCTAATTGCTCAAGACTACTCAAGGATATTGGCTTTTTTTGCGTATTTTTTATAGATTGTTAAAAGTCTTGATCCACACACACACACAATATAGTCATATAGTCGACTTATTCCCACCCCAGTCGATTAATATATCCTCTAGTCGACTTGCTCTTTTACATAGTTGACTAAGTCTTTCCACAGAAATATATCAGTTTTCTGTTTGTTGACTGTAACCAAGACTTACCCTTACTGCTAGTCCGCTAATAAGTTAGTTTCTAGAGACTTATCTTTCTGTGTCAGTCTTAATGTAGTCGACTTGATATCTTGGTTGGTTGACTAACCTGGCAAAACTTGTTCTATTAGTCGACCAATCTCATACCCTAGTCGACTATAGGCATTTCTGATTGTTAATCAATTATGATTTACTGGTGTTTTATCCAACATTCTAATTTTCAAATTTGAGTTGATAACCTCCCTAACATACCATAGATTTCACCTATAAATAGGGATGTTGCCCTAGGATGAATACACCAATTAAAAAAATATTAGTTTTTTGTTCAAAACTCTGTTGAAAATTCTGTTTTCTAGAAAATTAGTTTCTACTTTCATTTCTTCACACAATTCTAATTCCATTGTGAAGAATTCTGAGAGTCCTCCTATAAGAGACCTTGTTCACAATTACATACAAGTTTCAACGTTTATAGGATACATTGTAATCATTCAAAGAGAAGAGTTGTACAAGAGTATCTTCTTGGTGTAATGAAGAGGTGTACAAAGAGTTGTTGTCCTCTTGGTGTAGAGAAGAGTTTTACATATTTGACAAAGGGAGTTTTGTCAAGTGGTGACAAGGAGTTAATTTGGGGTGTATCAAAATCAGGATAAGAAAAATCTCAAGCCGATTACTTGGGGACTGGACGTAGGTCACGAGGACCGAATCAGAATAAAATCTCTCGTGTTTGTATTTGCATTTCTTTTCTGAGATTTATTCTGTGTATTTTTATTTTCTTGCAAGTATTTTATTTAAATACTATTCATCTTTGTTTTGGTGTTTGTGTTGCCATTGTTTAAAGATCCTACAATTTCTTCTAGGACTCTCTTTTTCATTCTGCGTTCCAGTGAGACATTCATCCATCTGGGATGAACGGCATATTGGTCATGGCATTGGAGATTGATGAGCACCCCGGTCGTGTTAGAGCCAGCAGACTAGGGGCTACCCTGACGAATTACTTCCATACACCTTACCAACATCATCGAAGTTACGCCTTCTTTTGCTACACCATATAGAGATATGGAACTTGCACAGCTTCAAGATATTTATCCGATATTCTAAAGGTAATCTTATCTAATTTTTGTAATATGTTAAGTTTTGAGCACCATGTGTATTTTGTTAATGCATTGATTATTATTTGGTTATCACAGGATGGTAATCTTCAGATTTTTCTTTGGCCGTTGACCTTGGTAACCGTGTTGTGGTGTACGAAAAAGCTTACAACATGGAGCATTCTGGTTAAGTCCTTCACATCATGCCACTTGGATTCAATTGTTTTAGAGTGCGCATCCATGATCCATTGAATGACAATGCACCTCTGCCAATTTCACACCGTGATAATGACAGTTGTTGGTAATGTTGGTGCTTTCATTGTGTGGATAAAAAGAACTTATCACTCTGGATAAAACGGGTGTGTTGTTGAAATTAAAGCACAATTTTGTCATGATAGGTAAGGGATAAAGAGAATGAGACTGCACTTCCTGAGACTGCAGGGAGCTTGCCCATATATCATTCAGTCACATCATCGCTTTTGTAGATGAGAGTAAGAACAAAGCATTAACGGAAGTGGCGGCGTTTGCGAGGATGATGGATGATAGTAGCATTTTCCATGTAACTATGCCTATCGATATATTTGAGTATGATATTGAAGCCATAATGCTCAAAATAAGGGACTTTATAGACTTCATAGACCTAAAGGGGTAAGTGTATGTATCACTCTGTGTGTGTGTGTGTGTGTGTGTGTGTGTGTGTGTGTGTGAAGTGAATCATTAATGTATATACATTTTTAAGAATAAACTGGCGAATGTTTTATAATTGATAATTTGGGTAATTTTTTGATAATTTTAAGTTTTTATATGATTGGCGTGAGATCGTGATGTCCATACCAAATCACACAGGTGACAACCTGATCAAACAACTAAAAGGCCTGATATATGTGAACACAATGATAAGAGGTAAAAAGGGTCGGTTGTATCTTGCCCCATATAATACAGGTAGGTACTTCTCTTTTATAATTTAATTCAATTGTTAATTTAATTTAATTTATCTTATGATTTTCTCTTATAATTCACATTGGACTTTGTGCGTGATTGACCCTTACAAACTCAAGATATATTGGTTTGACTCCTTGCAGCTCACTGTCTGAGAACTGATTCGTGAAATGATTAATTGTGAATGTTTAATACTTGTATATATCTTTTTCATTATTTTTATTTAAAAGTATTATTTAGTATTCTTGTTTATATCTTGAAATTTATGAAAATGGCCCTCGTCATGGTGCTACACAACAAATAAAAAAAAGGTGAAAACCTTCATGGAAGAGGATTCTTGTAATTATATCAAAAACTGACGATAACACCTAAGTTTCAAATTTTCTTAACACAATTTCAATTCTTGTAGTGTCTTAAATTAACCGGTAATATCGTGTATGGATACTACATAATTCAGTTTATATGTGAGATCAATACAACAAAAATAAATCTTATTCCTATAAAGGTATAATTCTCTGCCTTAAAGTTAATTATGTTTTTTTATTGATATATATTAAAACTGAAACAAATAAGTCAATATGTCTCAAAGTTGACTTTCAAAAGCATTGATAGTGTTAATAGAAAATTCATCTATTACATTATGCATTGCATGGGGTTTAGTTCAAAGTGGATCAGTTGGATTAGAGCTTGTATTGAAAGTCCCTGTATTCTCTATTATGATTAATGGCTCTCCATCAGGTTTTCCATAAGTACAAGTGGTATTCAACAGAGAGATCCACTCAACCTATACCTCTTTGTCATTGTAATGGAGTCTTGGTCCATTGGAATGAATTTATCAACTGTGTCAGGCAAGCTCCAACCACCCAAGAGAGGCCAAGAGGACATCACACACCTACTCTTTGCAGATGACATGTTAGTATTCTGTAGAGGCAACAGAAACTTGTTGGCCCAAAAGCCCATCACTCTAGTTTTGATAATGATTAACTCATGTAGTTATAATACTATTGATCTTATTTTATTTAAGTTTCAGATTTTAATCAAGATCTTAATTAGTGTTTAGCTTCTTCAAATGACTCAAAGTCAAGTTTGAAGCAAATACGTGGTGATTTAAGATCTCAAACATAAAGATCACATCAAGAACTCAAGAAGGAGTCTAACTCTAAAGAATTAAGTTTTTGATCGAGTCAAGATGAGGAAGATCACATCAAGATAAAAGGACTCTAGTTTGTAAAAATGTCTAGATTTGTGTAAAGTATAAATTAGTTTTTATTGCTTAAGCTTATACACATACACATGCATCAATGTTGATATTAGTTTTTGGTTTTCGGTTTACCTGTTTTGGTTTAATTAGATTATATTTGGTAGATATTATCAAAAACAAGTTCATATTATTTATTTGTGTATTAGATTTTATTCATACACATTGATGCTTCAAATAAGTTTGAGAAATTTGTTTTTGTATTTAAACAAGCTTTGAAAAAAACTTGTCTTTCAATTTAAAGTTTAGTTTTGAAAAAATAATTTTTAATATAGTTTATGTTTTTAAAATTCTATTTAACATCTCAAAAAGAAATTCACATGTTTGTAAATTATGTTGATTTTTCATCACAAATATTTGTATCATATGTATTTATAAGAACTTATTTTTTATAGATTTTATTATTTTTAAAAAGAGTTTAAAATATAAAAATATAGTGTTTGGCCTAGTGTCGGTCAGCCAAGCAGTCGACCGGTCGTGTCACAAGTAGACTGTTTGTGCACATGCGATCGACTGGGTAGTAAACGAATATGCACACAAGCAAGTGCTTGTGCACTTAATCGAACGGGCGGTCCACCGCTTGGGTAGAGAACAAGTTTGCCTCTCTGGCCTGTCGACTGACCCGGTCGACTGTGCGCAACAAAAAGTAGGGTGCTCTCAGTTTGCCAACCGAGCGGTCGACTGGCTACTGTGAGAACACATTGTGTTCTCACAGTGATCGGCAAAGCGGTCGACCGGCAAGCCTTAACGGCTATAAAAAAAGCCATTGGGTCGTCAAACCGCTAGGCCAATCTGAGGCCTGACTTGCCTCAAATGGCTATATTTTGACTTTTCAGTTTTTGTTTTATTTTCAAACAGTTATATTTTACTTTATTTGGATTTAATCTCTTTTTTAACATCTGGGTTTACTCCTAATCGTCTCTACGCTTTTCCTATAAATAGGGATCATAGTTAGAGTTTTAAACAAAATTTTGAGAAATAATTTCAAAAGATTTTTACAAAAGAAAATTTTGTGTTTAAGTTTTGAAAAGTTCTGAAAAATCAAGAAAACAAGCTTTTAGGAAATATAAGTTTTGAGTTTTAAATTTCTATGTCTTCAGAGATATTTTTTTCAAGTATTTCTTGAGAGCTTCAATTTAAAATTTCTAGTTTTTTCATAAGCAGAGCTATCATCATTATATCTATCCTTATTGGATTCTTGCTTTGTGAGATTTCTTATTTGTGGTCTTTATGATCACCAAGTGTTGTAATCTTCATTTTGTTTTTACTCTCCTCCTTGGTAGAGGAGTATTTGCTTTGTGAGTTCCTCTTGTGTAGAGGACCAATGGCTAAGTACCCTCCTCAAGATTGAAGATTGTATCCTGTGTGGAGTTCCTTTGTAGAGATAGCGAAAATCCTTCATTGCGGTAAAGGTAGGGACGTAGGGCGAGTGACTTGACTATCTTAAAATAGTCTTTATCTGACTTGATTCTCTTTCTTGTGTAGAGCAAAGAGAGCTCATTTGATTAAAATAGTCTTTATCTGACTTGACTCTCTCTTATTTGACAACATGTTGAAACTTGTCCTCACATCCACTTGAAAATACTCCTGAGGGGGTGAATAGGTGTACTAGCTAATCTAATGATAATGATGCGGAATTAAAGATTATTTAAGAAAATTAAAACTATTAAGCTAAAAACACATGCTATAACACAAGAGTGTACCCGAATTCCCGGTGAAGGCTCAAGACTATCTCCTCAGGATTCCTCTAGATTAAGAGTTGAGGTACCACTATGGCTCTCTTGGTTGAATACAAATGTGAGAAACAATCCTAAGCATATATTCAATAAACACAAAATATATCAAGCATATAGGAGATATGAACAATAACCATAAACAAAATATGTAAACACAAGAGAGAGAAAGAGAGCACAATCGCGAACACAGGAGATTTGTTTCGAGGTTCGAGCACCCTTTCTCTACGTCCTTGCCTTCAACACTATGAAGGATTTCCACTAAAATCGATCCCACTGGATCACTCGGTGCCGCAACACCTACAACGAGTTCACACTAGAACTCCGGATCCGTAAGTCCCTCACTTGTTCCTGCAAGAACAACACATGCAAGCACACTAGCTTGCCGAGGCCGCACCTCTACACCGAGCTCCCACAAGAACTCAAAACAACACGAACTCACAAGCTTGCCTCCTCAAATACAAGATGAACACTTGGTGATCTCAACACTTTGATCACCTAAAAATACTCTCACAACAAATCTCCTATAGGATTGATATAACAATGGAAAGCTCAAGTATGTGTGAGAAAAACTATATAGAGTAGTGGAGGAAAAACTCAAGAAATCTCTTTTGAAAAACACTCTTGAAAACTCTCCTTTGATATGAAAGTATTTGCTCTAAAACAAGCGGAGAAAACCTCTAAAATAGATGGGAAAAAACTAGCTTGAAAACCCACTCCAAATCTTATAGAAAACAGCCTAAAACAGCCCCTTATATAGGCCTAAAAACTATAGCCGTTGGGAGCCAACTTAGCCGCAGATCCTGCTGTCGGTCGACCGACCGATCGACCAGCCAACGGTCAAATTTCTGATCGTTGCAGCCTGCGGTCGACCGCCCGGTCGACCTTGCCTAGGCTTTGACCTACCGCTCGACCGCCCGGTCGACCGGGGCCATATCCAAAAGGCACAGCTATCTGGACAGTTGACCGCCGGGTCGAGCGGGGCCAGATCTAGATAGCAAAGCTCTTTGGGCAGTCGACCGGCCCACTAGCTAAATGGCCGTGCACATTTTGTGCACATCGGTCGACCGCCCGGTCGACCGATAGAAGGCCAGGTCTGAAATCTTTGGAATTAAAACTGTCTTTTTAACTTTAATAAAATCCCATAAAATCACATAAAATCTACAAAAATAAGTTCATTAATATACTTTGAAGTACAAATATGTGTGATAAAAAATCAATACATATTACAAACTTTTTGAACCATTTTTGTAATATAGAAATTTTGCTTTAAACAAAAATCCGTATTTTTCAAAAAAAACAATCTCCAAATTTAAAAACTATTTTTAAAAACTTCTCCAAATAGAAAAACAAGATATTTTAAACACTTTTGAAGCTTAGTGTGTATGGATATGATCCAATACACATATGAGATGAAATATCTATGTTTTTGACAATAAGCTCTAAAATAAGATTTGATAAATTCAAAACTTAAACACATGATATAGGAAACATCAAATAAGTTTTTCTAAACATTTGAACCAACAATGTGCATGGATGAAATCCAAAACACATATAAACCTAGAACTCATTTTGATGGAATCTAATCATGAAACATAGAATGTATACTTTGACGTTCAAAAACCAAAACGGTATTTTCTAAAATCAGAACTATTCATATGAAAACACTATATAAATCTTATGTGTGTATATGAACTTGAGCAATCCACAGCTAATCTATCTTTTACATTTTATCTAAAAACAAATCTTAACACTTACAAACACGACACAAGTCTTCTTGAAAATTTTCTCTTAAAAATCTTCTTTTTCTTCTCAACTTGATCCAAACCTTGATCTATGAGCTAGACTCCTCTTGAGTACTTGATACGATCTTAATGCGTGAGCTCTTAAATCAACACGTGCTAGCTCCAAAACTTGACTTCGAATAAGCTAGACACCAACTGAGATCTTGATCAATGTCTGAAACTTATTAAACACAAGATCATTAGTACTATAACTACATGAGTTAATCATCATCAAAACTAGAGCGATAGACCTTTGGGCCAACACCACTCTTGTTATGATTAAAGAGAAATCATCAATTGTTTATTAACTTGTCTCTTTCATCATAACCTTTGGACATGTGCTGTGCTCGCCACCTCAATTCTTTGACCCATGTGAGTAGTGATAAGTATCTATTATTGTCTCAATTGGGCTGCACTCTCTTTTATATACAATTCTTGTGATACTATAGTATAAGCTTTATTATTCTTTAATTAACCCACAAAGGGACTGTTTCCCACTTGGCACTCCAGAGCGGACACAATACAAGTCTAATCTCCTTTTCAGCCTAATCTTTCACAACCGCACCACGTCCCTAGCTGCAAAAGTGCCTCTATTTTTATATAAGCAAGAGAGAAAAACCTTCTCTCTTTCTTCTTTTCTTGAGCTACTACAGTGTCATCTCTTCCCTTAAGCAAGAGTGGCCATTAACTGTTGGAGATTTTTCAGCCACACAAAATTCTCTTTGCAGCCATCACTAATTGCCCAACGAGAAAAATATCTCTCTATCTAATGGCCATATCTCCAAGTCTGTTGCATTGATCTTTAAATCTACATTGAGAACACTAGTGAGAAAATACACAACAGTGTATAGAGATTGACTTTTAATTCAATTTTTTGAGAGAAGTTATTGAGCCACAACTTTCATAAATTCTTCAATAACTTCTCAGTTTAAGGAGTGCCTCTTAGCGTAGAGGAGAAAATCCAACTCCAAGGAGGACGTTAGTGGTTGTATACTTTCCGAGGAGAAAAGTGAGTACAAACTCGGGTATGAACATTGGCAGTTGTATTCATTTTCTTTCCTTTTTACATTCATATTCATTCAGATGGTTTTTTTTTTTTCTTTACAAAATTGTCTTGTTCATCTTTTCGATACTATTCCACATTCTAATTTTCTTCTTTTTTTGTAGATTTATATCTTTTACTGTCATTATTCTTTTGTTTCCATATTTGTTTTATTTCTTTTTATTTTTTTGAGATTTTCTCATTTTGGTCATACGTTATTTTTCTATTTTCTTAATTATTTATGTTCCATTTTTTAAATTTTTTTCTATCATGATTCATTACCTTTTTTATTTTTTATTGAAATATTTTCCTTATTGCTTATTTCAACTCCAACAATTTAATGAAAATAGCTTCATATTTTTACTATTGTTATTTTTATTGAATAGATCAATATCATGTGGTTGCACATTAATTATCACACTAAATTATAAAATATATATTCATAAATTTAGGAAGGATTCTAAGCTGAGAAACTTCACATGCCCCCGGCTTGTGTATTTTCTAGTATTATTAACGAAGCAATGCACTTTTCAAATACTATTAAGTTACACATAATGAGATGGATCCTCATGTTTTATTTACAAAGTTGTTTTCTTATAGAACAAAATATATCAACAGCAGGAGCATATCTTAGGAATAAATCAATCTAATTTTTGCTGATGATACAAGTATAACTGCCAAAATCTTTGCATGCAGTTCAATAATTCACAGCGAAACAACAGTTGCCACAATAACACAAGTGGAAAAATCTCTTTATAGCAGTGTTTCTGGGGTTTAAATCCGCTTGCACTAGGCTAGAGCCTATATTCACACACACAAAAAAAAAAAAAAAAAAAGAGAACAACATGCAAAACAAGAAAAGTGAAAATGACGCTGCTTATATGCTGACATGTGCTTCGTACAAACCACTAGATGCTTAGCTTAAAAAACCAACATGCTAACAGCAGGTCTGTATCTGAAGAATTGATCAATGTAAGTATTGCTCATAACATCAGTATCCAACAAGAAGCCCAAGCACTGAGAAACAACAGAGCAAAACTGACCTCTGTTATATCCTGAAGCACGGTTGGTATTGAGACGAAATGCTACTTGTTGAACAAAATTTAATCTCCTCCTCAGTTGAAAGAAGATTCTGAGTTTAATCATGTCACGGCTGAGGCCTCGTCTGAACTATGAAGATATCCTTGCCAACAACACATCCTTCAACATCTTGTGGGCACCCAAACTTCTGCTCAAGGAAAGATCCAATAGCACAAAGACGCTGGCCAAGCTGCCTCCGGAAGATAGAGTCAACACTCAATGGCTTCTTGCTGTAGTCAACAGTTAAAGAGATCACTTCTCCATCAGCAGGCCCTGCACCAAGCACCAACAGTTCCTCACTAAAGTTGGCAAAAGCCAGTGTATTGACTCTACCATCGAACTTCCCACATGAAAGCCTCCACGGGGTGCCCTGAGTCCCTGAGGCAAGAGTTTCTCCAAGCCCAGGTGCAATCTCAGCCTCAACAGACTGGGGATCACGATCAGTCGGGCTAACAGTGTGGAGCACAAATGAAAGATCAGGATTCAGCATCTCTTGCACCAGAACAGCCATTGTTGCGTCTCTCTGGGGAACACCAGCAGCTCGACGGCTTAAAATAGCTCTCCTTGTATATAGAGAAGCCCATACCCGTGCCACTGCAGAACCAAAGATTTTGGTTTTGAAAGACTGACATTAGGTATGGATTCATACAAACCAGCAGCTGACATGCCAGCTAAGTCTTCAACATTGGCACTGGACCTCACTATAAGGCGCGCATCAGTTGAAAGAATTTTGCCAATAGTTTCTATAACTTCTTCAGATGGGAATTGGGCTGAAATCAATGCCTGAAGCTCCGAGCACAGCTTCTCAAGTTCACCACCTTCAAGGGTGGATGTTTCTACTTGTGCTATAAGGGAATGGAAGGACTCCAATGACCCACTTCTTTTGAGTGCTGATTCCATTGATCCAAAGGGAATTATTGCACCTGAGGGGACAAGAAATGAAGCCGGAACTCCTTGGTCACTGTAAACTGCCATAAGATGAACCAATTCAGAAGACGGCATAAAAGGAGAAATTAACTATAAAATTCTATTAATTGATATTCATGGAAAATTTCCAAATACTGAAGCTCGTGTATTAATGACTATTGTTCATACTAATAGGTAATAGATCGAGAACACAGTTACCTGAGTTGCTCAGTCCTTTCTCTGACCCTATATGCAGCACGTACGCGCACACACACAGAGTTGACTCCTTTGGGAAGGATTTGGACCCTTCTAAGGGAATTTGAAGATAAGACATTCTGTTTAAAGATATACTCCAATAAATTTTTTCTATTTGACCATTTGGAATAGCTGAAAAAACAACTGCCAAAGGTAATAAGTTGCTTAATTCTGTAGTTTGGGGCATGCAAATTGAAAATCCAGATCTTTAACATGATCTATACACTTCAAGAACTTGCATACTCATAATAGGATTAGGGTTACGGTTGTTGTGAGACGGTCTGGAAAAAGGGGAAGGAAAAGGATAATTATCCTCTCCCTGGTCATTTGTATAGACAATTACATTAAAGCCCCTCTTATTATCCTTTAACACTTCCTTAAAGTTGCGACAATAGCTCAAGACAAGCCTAACTTGTTACAAATAAACTTAAACTCATGATTTCCCAAGTGGTTTTAGGCCAACTGATCAGTGGATTTTACATAGTTTGTCTCAATAATCTATCTATCACTTCGTACTAAACACAATGACAATCGACCTCAATGTTCTTAGTTCTCTAAGGGAACACTGAATTAGATACAGTAAAGATAGATTGCTTCGTTATTACAATATAGTCTCATAAGGGAGGAGGACACATAATCAAGCTCACTAAGTTATCATATTCATATCAGCTCGCACATGGTATTAACTGTGGGTCGATATTCTCATTGTGCACTTGACCTGCATATCACACTCCTTGTCACTCTCCAGAACATGATATTCCTCTGACAAACAAATCTCTCTTGGTAGATGATCGCCGATCAAATGATAATCCTACTCAATCAGCATTTGAAAAATCAATCTAGGCAAGAGTGCCCACAATCAAACAAGAAAATATCTGTCATTAGGACAATTTAACATCACAAAAACCTGATTACAACATCCCAGTGAGTTCAGGGATTGTACATAAACAGACACACTCGTTGAAAAACAAATATCTATCCATTAACAATTAAGTAGTTTAATAAGACCTTTGACGGCGAAGCCTAGTGAGAAGAAGACCTAATTTCAGCATGGCGGAGCCCTAACCACGGCCAGCCGCAGTCTCGCCTCCCCCTGACCACCTTCACCCCTTTTGGATTCTGAAGAATGACTCGGACTCGAGATCAGGCGTGCATGCACTTGATGTCCTAGCCGCCGACCGGTCGCAGTCTCCCCTCCCCTGGCTGGCTTCCTTTCCCATCCCCTGCAGTCGTTACCCCCTCCTTGTTGCCCTTCATCAACCTGCATGATTAAACCCTAACCATACTTCGATGTGCCCTAACAGATAGCATCTTTAGGGAAGCATCGAGAAAATCGCTGCCGCACCGGAGCTACGATCACTACCGCGACCCGATTGCGATTCCTCTGCTGGTCCGCCTCAAGGATCCTCAGCACCTGCAGGTGGATCATCCGCTTCTCTGATTTGATAAGATCCAGGCTTGGATCCATTGACGAGATTAATTTTCAATTGAAAGGCATAGCTACTCCGTCGTTCTCCGACCTCTTTCGGAGGTCCACCACCCATCAACAACCACTCCTTCGAAGTCCCGCCTCCCATGGTGTTGCCCACGTTACGTTCGATGTTTCTCTACATGCTACTAGCGTCGCGTACCTGCCCATGGAGTCCTCCCATGCCATGGTTCAAAGTCATGGTCTTGACGGCGTCGCAGCCCCGACTCAGGCGAGACGCGTGAAAAACTACATAGAGGGCTCAAATTTTTTTAAAAAGATCACAACAAATCTTAAAAAAATTGGACATCAAAATTGACGTATAACAAGTCCAAAATATATCACCAAGCACACTAAACATGAAAATAATGCACAAATATATGCATTGCGGTATTAAAATATCAAAATAATGCATAATTTAATAAATTATATGAAATTAACTAAATTTAAATTAACTATTCTTTTCACAAAAGTAAAAAATTAGCTCTCTCATAAAAATTAACTTATATGAAATTAAGTTATATGAAATTTTGGCTTGACTCGGGGCCGACTCGGCTAACTCGACCAAGTCGGCCTTGACTAGGGCCGACTCGGCCTCGCTCGGGTGACTCGGCCGAGTCGGCCCCGAGTCAAGCAAAACAGTGCAATAGATTGACTCCTGTTCTCGGAATAGGGACCGGCTCCGATTCGGCCGAGTCAGAACCGCCGACTTTTTGAGCCTTGCCCCATGCAGCCTATGTGCATGTTAAGCCACTTGCGCACATTAAGTCGCCCCAGCCAGCCCTGACAACCGCTAAGTCTTATGCTCAGGCCATCTCTTCACCCATTGGCCCGGTGTTTTTCGCTCCGAAGTGGAAGGGGGAACCCGACTGCGTATAAGAAACACTTGAAACTTTGTCACCATTCGCTCGTTAGTCGTGCATTCCTTTCGAAGTTAGAAGAGCCATGGAAGCTCTCGACATTAAGAGAGAAGCTTAAGTACATTTGGAAGCTCAGTTTGTCATGGAGACTCTATCTCTCTTGGGAGAGGTTTATAACAGATTCTCTAACATTTAGAGGAAGAAAAGTCTCGTGTTGGGGGATTGGTGCCCTCTCTTTGAAGCCCGAGACCTTACGGTTTCAACCATGGGTTCGGAACTTCAATTTGTAGACTCAAAAGTCCACGAATGCTCAAATTTGGGTGCAGTTCTATGATTTGCCTTGGAAATATTGGAACCGCCAGATTTCGTCTGACCATGCGCGCTGGTGTGGGAGTGCCGTTGAAGTTTGATGAAATGACTCTTAAGGGGGGTTACGATCACTTCGCACGGATGTTGATTGATATAGACCTTGCCAAGTCGCTCCCCTACTCGCTTATGCTTGAGGTTCGTGAAGATTGTCTTTTTACCTCTTTGGATTATGAGAACCTTCCAGTTTTTTGTTCTTCTTTCTACGCTATTGGTCACGTGGACTCGGCTTGCTGTCGTGCCCGGAAACCCGACCCCAAGGAGAAGGCCAATGATAAGGGGAGAAAAGAAACCAAGTCTCTACGAGTTTATAATGTTTACCGCCCAAGTACAAGCCTAATGAAGCTAAAAAAAAAAAAAATCCTTTGGAGGTGTCACAGGACCTACTCTCCTTGTGACGGATCTTCAGGCCTTGCAAACTCTGTTTCACACACCCACAAAGGTTCCCCCCCAGCCGAGGACCCCTTCATGTGTCGTTCTCCAGTGATGTCCCCTCTGAACGCTCCCGTTATTCCCCCTTGATTTCGTCGGATGTTCCCGTTGTGCCTCCTACGAATGTTCCCATTACTCATCCTAATATTGTTGCTCCTATTGGTGGTTTAGAGGTGACTTCGTTCACGGTCATGGAGGATCAACCATATTCACAAGGGGATCCATACTTCCTCTCTTGTGGAGGGAGAGGTGCATTCAGCCTCAGAGAGTAATGGTGCTGAGTCAGATTCTTTTAATTAAGAAGATTTTCACCCGGACAATGTTGTAGGCAAACTTGGTATTCATAAAGGTGCTAATCAAGCAGAGCAAGTTGAGGAGTCGGGATGGCAGCAAGCCTCCTCTAAGAGACGTGGAACAAAAAAACCTATTGATATTTCTTTGCTCAAGACTAGGGCTGCTAAGAATAGAATGAATAAATGACTATCCTCTACTAGAATTATAGGGATTGCTAATTGTGATACCTAATTTTTTTGAAAGACTTGTTTTCGTCATATACCAGACATACCTTGCCTTGCTTAACTTATGTGTGCATTTAATGCAGTTCCCTAATCTCTTTCACGATCTTTTGGATTGTGTTTTACTTTATGTTAATTCTTATGATATCCCTCGTTTATGAATTCTTGGTTCTTCTACTATTAGGGATGCTATTGTTCCTATTGCTCATGTTTAGCATGTCACTGCTATTGTTAATTGGAGTAGGGTTGTGCATTGGATTTGTTTTTTATTTATGGGAGCCTGAACTACACTGTCCATAGGTCCCTTTGGAGTAGTATGATGAATTTTTCAGGTTCTGAGGACCCGTGGCTTCTGATTAGAGATTTTATTTCTGTTTTGGAGCATATGAAACCACGGGTAATATCTCTTCTCTTCCTTGTGATGAGTTTCAAGCTATGATTACTATTTGTGATTTGATGAAGATTAAGCCTAGAGGGGTTTTTTACACTTGGATTGGCCAAGGAACGATATTGTTCTTTCTTGTTTGGATAAAGCACGTTGCTCTCCATTTTTTTTGAATGCCTGATCTCGGGTTTCTTGTGTTACATTGCTCAGGTTGCGTTCGGATCACCATCTTTTGTTGATTCTTATTCTACGAGTGTTTTTGCGAATTTAAGGCCTTCAGATTTTAGGGTATATGAATTTCACATCCTTCTTGGATTTGGTTAGACCAATAGAATTGTAAGGTCTTTAGTGATATTACATTGAACATTACCAAGGCCAATAATAGGGTGATGGCTACTCAAGAGAGAATCATGACTGAGGGTTTCTCTGATAACCTTTTTGGGATTGAGTTTGATACTTTGGCTGATTTGGATCGAGTTCTTGGGCAGCAAGAGGTTCTTCTGAGGGAGAATAGTAGGGTCAAGTGGTTTGCAAAGGAGGATCTAAGTACCAACTTCTCTCACTCTCTGCTTAAACTCATAGGGGGAAGAGATCTCTTTTCTTCATGCAAATTGGTAATGATATTATCTACGACCCTGATGGGATTGGTGAGCATGTTGTTTTCTGTCAGCACCTTTCTCGGATCCGGTGATGGTAGTTTGAACATGTCAATAATTTGGAGCATGTTCCTAGCTTGGTCACTTCAGATGAGAATGCTTTCATCCTCCATATTCATTCTAATGATAAGGTGAAAGAGACGATTTTTACGAATCCTCTTAGTGCCCCAGGTCCTGATGGTTTCACACGCAGGTTTTATAGACACTGTTGGGATATTGTTGGTCAGGATGTTTTAGCAGCGCATGAGTTCTTTCGCATAGGTCATGTCTTTCTAAGGTTAAATTCCAATTCATAGTTTTCTTTAAGATTATCACCAAGATTATTGCTAATCAATTGGCTTTTCCCGCATCATCTCGTCCAATCAGTTTGATTTTATTCAGAGTAAGCAAACTGGTGACTGTATTACTGGAGCTTCTGAGTATTCCAATGTTCTGAGCATTGATCGTCGTGGGGATCATTTAGCCTTGAAGATTGATATCTGGAAGGAGTTCAACTCCATCAGATGGCCCTTTCTATTTGAGGTTCCCAGGAGCTTTGGGTTTTATGAAAGTTTTATTAGTTGGGTTGGTACTATTTTTATTTTGCTAGGATTTCACTGTTGATCGATGGTTGTTCCAGACATGTGAGGCAGGGTGATCCTCTCTCCCCTTCTTTTCTACTTAGCTAACTTTCTGAGTAAATACCACACCCACTTAATGGATTTAGGCTTTTTTCTATCGATTTCCTCTCCCATTGGCATGCATGCTTCTATGCATTTTTTATATGCTGATGATGTGTTGCTCTTCTGTCGAGCTTCTCCTCAGTGCGGATGGTTTTGACTTTGAGCTTTATGATTCCCTCTGAGTCAGAATGTGAGCTGGGAGAAATCTTTTATCCACTTTGGCAGAGGTATTTCAGAGGCCAGAATTACTGATTTTTTTCCACTTCGAGTAGAGGGGTGGTGATTCTATGATATATTTGGGGTTCCCCTCTTTATTGGGGCGCCTAATCATTGCTGATTGGTTCCTTAGGCTCACGAGATAAAAAGCAAAGTTGGAGTCTTAGTAAGGCTTCACCTTATTTATGGCAGGCAGACCTAGCTTGATTACTTCAGTCATTCAGGGCTCCTTGCATTCTTTTCAGATTTATTAATGGCCTTCTTCGCTTTTAAAAGAGCTAAATGCAAATATCAAGAACTTTTGGATAGGTTCGATTCATCATTGGAAGACCATTCAGGTGGTATAAGATTCTTATTGTGGCCAAAGGAGGATGATGGTCTTGGTGTTAAGGACCTCTGTGTCCTTAACAAGGTGGTGATACTGAAGAAGCTCGCATGGCGCTTGATGACCGAGAATTTTATGTTATTCACTTACCTACGTGCTCGCTATTTTACCTAGGATCAGAGACCACAAATTTGATATATTTCTTTCTCTGTTTGGCCAGGCCAGAAGCCTAAAGATACATCTTTGTTGCTCGAGTCCAGATGGTTAGATGGTCATCACTCCAAGGTTCATTTTTGATAGATAACTGGTTGGTGACTCCGTTGATTAATCAGGTTGGGTTTGTGTCGTAGGGTAAGGCGAACTCAGATTCTGGTGGATGGGATCTCCTCATGTCTTTTCGATCCTTATTTCTAGTCTTGCTTCTAAGATTGAGATGGTTCTGGTGAGTCCAGATCCAGATTCTCGAGTTTGGGATCTTTTTTTGGATGGTGAGGTCCCATGTGCAGGTGGCTTATGCTTCTATTAGGGGGCCTGGTCTTCCTGCCAGATGGAGAAAGCATATTTGGGCGTCTCATATCTCACCTTCACATTCCATCCTCGCTTAGCGCGTTTTACACGGCTGTGTACTGATGCTGCTTTGTGTGCCCGATGCTTCATTTTTCCTTCCCCCGCGACCTTGTTCTCATGTGTAGGATGATTTGCGATAACTCTTTTTGGAGTGTCCTTTTGTATGGGGTTTGTGTTATGTGGTGTCCTCTACTTTTGGATATCTGGATGGGTCAGTTCTGGACCTTTGGAGGAAGGGTGATGTAGATCTCATTTAGTACTTGGTTGCGGACTCTTTGGCGGGCTGACATTGTTTTCATTCTCTGGGTAGCATGATTGTGAGCATGATTGGCATGATTGTGAGCATGATTGTGGAGCTATATTTCGAGGACGTCAGGCTGTTTTCGCTGAAGCTTTTGCTTTAGTTTGGCGGTCCATTCGCGTGAGGCAGATCCGCTCCAGACTGGCATGATGTAGAATTCTGTTGATGAGCTCTGGCTCTGCAGAGACTTCTGGTGGATGGTCGTCTAACCGAGGCCCTGCGTGTTTTGGAGTTTATTTAGCGCCCTCCCCTTCCAGATTGGCTTAAGATCAACACAGATGGAGCAGCTTTTGAAAGCTCGGGTCTTACTGTTTTACTGGCATCTTTCGTACATGCAAAGGCTTCATCAAGGGCTACTTTGCTATTCTCCTTGGTGTTTGCTTTGTTTTTTTTAGGCTGAGTTGGCTGCTGCTGCCCAAGCGATTGAGTATACCTGATTTTTTAGTTGGAGGCGGCTGTGGTTGGAGAGCGACTCAGCTTACTTGGTGGCTGCTTCGTTCATGCTCCCATCGAGTGCATTGGAGGTGGTGCCCTGTTTAGGAGAGGTGTTTGGGTTATTATTCATATGGACTTCGTCGTTACTCATATATACCGGGAGAGTAATCGAATTGCAGATTCTCTGACATCTAAGATTTCTAGCATTATCGCTCCTACTTTGTGGTAGACTGCTTTAGCTTTTTGTTCTTGATGATGTTGGTAGCAAGCCTGGTTTTATATTTTGTTGATTTCCATTTAGATTGAACTCTTATGTACTATTTTTTATTTGATATTAATATTTTTATGATGGGCTAGATGATGAGTGCTAAGGGTGCCAGCATAACTGAGGTGTCTCGGTGCACCTACTGATTCTTGTTACCCGACAACCTTGTGAGAAAAGGTAGTTTAATAAGAATAATATATAAATAAATAAATCAATTTGTCTTCATATGTTGGAATTAATCGTTGGAGAGATCACATAGTCCTTTAATACGATTGTCCTTAATTTCTTAGTAAAATAAGCAAATAATTACTTGATGAAAATATTCGTCACAGGAAACATTGTCAATATCATTTGTCTAGATCATGGTTTCAAATATCGGTCAATTCCGATATATATCGTCAATATTGTATTGAGTTTTGAGGTACCCGATATCAGAGTAAATAATACCAAGATAGTCGATATTGGCAATTTTGATGTCCTATTGTTGATATTGATACTGAAACCCATTAGCCTATACCAATACAAATACCGAGATTTTAAAGCATGGTTGAGATGTCTTTTGATAATCTAGATACCTCCAAATATTATAGAAGACTTCATTTATAAGGATTATGTGACACAATTTCCAATAACATGCATGAGCTTTGTAATCCTCTTTGGTACACCATATCCATCATGGAGATTTAATGTGTGATCCACGACTAACCAGGGTGAAGGTACAAGATGGAACTCTAAAATCCTAAAGGATTGAATTTTCAATCATCTTAGAGTTCAAGACACTTCCATCATTGAAAGATTAGTCGTTCTCTAAGTAACATTCACATTATAAATATATTTAGCACCTAAAATTAGAAACAGAATGCAGGTTCTACTCACATGAAACCAAGAATGCAAACGTGCCTGTCCGAAGCATAAGCCAAATGAAATCTCCAATGGGTTAGTCAGATCAGATATATCACCAGAGATTCAACCATTTCTAATCCCGAAATGGTCACACGAACATTGGTGCATTACATTTTTCAGTCACTAGTCTCGCGTTTCAAGGCACCAAGGCAACACAACCATTGACAATGTGGTAGAGACCCTGGACAAGACGCCGCCATGTGACAATATCTAAGCTCAGCTTTTGATTTCAAGAACCATAGCAAGAACTGTGAATTGCAGATGTCTTTCCATGACTGTGAGACAATCAAATACTTGTTGGTTGCTTGATGAATAGAAAAAAGAACAGATGGTGAATTGAGCAAGACATTCCTAGTGGAAGTAGAAACATAGTAAGCAATGTGTGACTTTCAGTGGTTCAAAACCTCGCTGCATGCACGAAAATTGGGAATTGACAATCCAGTCCATCTCTTTTATCATCCTAAGGAGTAGGAGTCCCGTATCTTTTTGTGTGAGCATTAGATCCATAGTCTATTCACACCGTGCTTGACGCTTCTATCTTTAAATCCCTGTATCATGTATATTATCAATTAAGTACGCCCTGTTGCTTATTCATGTGCCATTGCAACAACACCTAATTGTGTATTGGCTTATTTGTTCATATTATTGGCCCAAAAGTTCAATCACTCGTGTTTTGATGATTCAAAACTCATGTAATTAAAAAACTAATGATCTTGAAGTGCTTATAAAGATCACAGATTATTCAAGATCTTATCGTAAAGTTCAATTTCAACAAACAGACATTGGAATATCTATAGTTAATGATTGAAGCCAAGAGGTCAAATTCAAGCCAAGCATCTTCAAGACGACTTCGTTTCAACAAAATAGAATTTGAGTAAGTTTAGAAGATTTGTTAAAGTTTCAAATTATAGAATTGTTAACTCAATCTTGAATACAAACACACGGCTTTGTTTGTTGGTATGATAGAGCTTTCAAAAAGATATATACATATATCCATTATAAAAATAAATTTTAATTATTCTAAAAAGTTTGTTTTTAGTTAAAAAATCGATTTTAACAAGTAATAAATCTCAAAAATGAGTTCTATTATTGAAATATGTAGTGGAGTTAATCCACAAATTTATTAGTCCTTAAAATAGTTTAAAGAAACTTATTTTTATTTGATTTATAAAGTTAAATTTGATCAAAATTAAGTTTTGAAAAGAATCAATAAAGTTAAACCATTTTCGACAGCTCCATAATAGCTTTCAAAATTGGATACGCAACGTGCACAAGTCTGAGTTTGAAATGAACAACTTTCGAAACTCTATGCACATTTTCGAAAGTGTTTTCTACTAAGCTCAGTTAATTGCAGAACTGACTCATTTTTGACAATTTTTCTTGTGTTTTTTACTGTCGAAAACAACTCAAAAATCCATTTTCGACAGCGTTTCCCTGAGAGTTCAGAATTTTGCAGAACTGATCCATTTTAGATAGTTCTCCATTTGAAAACATGGCCTTGTCCCAATACATCACTTTCGAAAAATGAATTTTTAAGTTTGAAAGATATAATCTTTTATGACCGTTACCTATCGAAAGTCCTGTACCCACTTTCAATAGCTAGTTGAATTTTCTCTGCTGATTTTTAGCAAACATTTTTAATTTGCTTTGCTATAAAACTAATCGTTTGCAGAGGAATTTTATCAAAATTTACAAAAGTTATTTACAAAAATTTTTACACTAGTTACCAAAAGTTTCCAGATCCATCTACTTCCAATCTTTTGAGAGAAAAATCCACAAAATTTTTTAAGCTTTTCTTTTCCAATTTTTTAGTTTCTCACACACAAGCTTCAGTCCTCAATTCTTAATCAATAGCTACAGGTTTTGTGTCTTTGTGAGAAGTTTCAGTGATCAAATAAGATAACAAATTCTAGCTTTTTTGTTATTATATACCTCAAGTGAGAGGTGATTGTAGCAGTTGAGGTTCTAAGTCGATTTTATGGGATCGTGATTGTAGGAGTTGGGACTCTGGAGTCGATCTTGCGGAATCGTGATTGTAAGAGTTGTGGTAGTGTTGCTGGAGTTGAGGTGGCTCTGAGTGTTGCAGGAGTTAACAGATCGTGATTGTAGGAGTTGCAGCTCCGAGTTGATCTTGCGGGATGTAGGTGTAAGTGTTATTTCAGTTTCACGAGCCGGTTAATAGTACTTATTTCTCTACAAGAGTTGGAGACAGGGATGTAGATCAAGTGGATCGAATCTCGAGAATAAATCTCTTGTGTTTGTGGAGTTTGCTCTTTCTATACTCTCTATTGCTTTATCTATGGTTATATTTGCTTATCATTTAATATTGTGTTTAAGTTGTGTTTAATTATTGCAAATTGTTTTAATTTTGCTATTAATAGGATTTTCACATACCACCCTAATTCAATAACAATTAGAGAAAAAGGTTAAGAACCAAATTTCTCCAGTTGACCTCAAACACGAGTTACCAATATTGGCTATATTTGGAAAGCACTCTTTCTACTACCACCCAACCATAGGCATGTGATGCTATCAAAGCAAATCATCAGTCAATTGGGTTATTTGCATGTGGGTCAGAAGAGTAGCTATCATAATCCTTCGAGTTGAACTCTGATCCAACCTTTTTTTGGGGGGTTGGGGGTGGGGGGTGGGGGGTGGGGGTTGAATGGGGTATTGTGCTCTTTGGCATCTTGGCGGTCATTATTGTGACAATGCGAAGGCCGTTGCAAGACGTTGAACCTTGAAGGAGATGGATTCCCCTTGTTAGTTGTATCATTAAATTAACCTATCATGTAAACACCAACAGTAGTTTGCATAATAAATTTTCCAACTTGGCAACACACAAGTAAAGGGTGAACCAATATCAGGAAATCCACTTAAAAGGGAAGGAAAAAGAAAAGAAAAGAAAATTCTGGCAAGGGCACCAGCAGCAGAAACAAATGCGTGATAACTAGAACGCAGGTAGAAGATCTCAAATGTGTGAGCAGGTAGACATGCATGAGGAAACAAGTGGGTGAGTGCATGGACATGGAAGAAAGGATGAGTACGGCATAAATGTCTCCAAAGTCCTCCATAGAAAACCATGTACTGGTAGGCTTTTCATCAAGATGCAACCGAACAAGGTCATTACTACAGGAAGAAGGTTCATTGATGATAGACATAGTTACACCTTTAACTTAATGAGAGCAAGCGATTTCTGATATGACATATATTATGAAGATAATGCAGTACAACAATCATAAGCTTCCCCCTTACGAAGAATTGTCCAATGAACTTATTGACTACGCCACACATTGCAATAACAACTGTGTGATATTCTCCAGGGGATTGACAGAACACTAACAAGAGCAGAAAGAGATTCCTAGATTCTTGATCCCTTTCTAGCTTAGGTTAACACTAATGTAGCTTTGGATGCATGATCTAGTTTGAGCTACATAAAAGTAAATAACTGGGTTCTGGATGATATGGTCAAGGGTGTGTAGGAGGTGTTGTTCCATCTGAACTAGTTAATAAAAATCTTACTGCTAGAGTGAACAAGACCTGATGTGTGCGCGTGTGTGTGGTTAGATGTGTAAAGTGGGAAAGAAGAAAGTTACTTTAGTACTTGAAAGCTTTCTGCACTTTCTTTTTCTTTTTCTTTTTTGAACATTAGGCCGTAGATGGACTTAAACCTGAGACTCCCCAGAACCCAATCCCACCTCTTTATGAGTGAGAAGGTCTCACTGGGTAGCTTTCTGCAGTTTGTGATGTGATAGTATGACTGTTTATTTATAGGGTTTTCTCCCATTTGATCAGAAATCTTTGATAAATTCTGATTTCATCATTATATTTCCATTTTGACACCTATATTCGTTTAGATGGACAAACACCCAATCACCGCTAGTAAGTCCATCTATATATATGAAAAAATACCAAGAATATTCCTTTTTTAGATCCAAATCTGACAAAACTACTCTCCAGCTTCTCCGCTTCTTGTTAACCCTTGAGGGTAATTGGATCTCTGACCCTCTCCCCGTTAGAACAGAAATGGATAAGAGGGGTGGGTGTTTGTCCTAACTTAAATAAATTTAGGAGTCGAAATGAAAATATAAAATTTCAGGAGTGAAAACAGAATTATCAAAGATTTTAGGTGTCATTATGTAAAAATCCCTTCTTTATATAACGATAAAGGAACGATAATTTCCAGTTTTTTTCTTTAGGGGAAAAAGTTAGAATATAAGGATCCACACTGCATTGTTGGTCTTGACAAGATAAAAGATGACAACTCTGTGGCAAAATTTTTTTATCAGGCTTTGTCCAAATTTTTATACAGGCTTTAACACACGCAAAATGCTAAAGAAGAAGACGGGAGTTACAATCCTCAAAAAAGATCTACCTTTCTTGGAAACTAGCGATAGAGCTGCAAGACGACCACATGCAGCAGCCTTTGCACCAGATAAATAAACATCTTCTTCTGAAAGCTCTAAAACACTAGAAATAGCAGCTCCCTGAGCCCATGGTTTCCCACTCTGTAAAGAAACAGAAAAATCTTGATCATAAATGGAATAATATTGAAAGGAATGTAACAAAATATATATTAGAATATGTTATTATAAGGACAGAACATATCCCATACTTGTTTAATTTAGTGCTGCAGTAATACCTTATCTGAGTACCGCGCTCTCGCAGCCAGAGGAGAAGAACTTGACGGTTCCTGAGGAGATGAAGGTCCATCACCTAATAGATTTTGAGGCTGAACTACCTCACTATCTTCAGGCAGAGAGGGCGATATATTAACATGAGTAGCTGATGCTTCCAACCTAGATTTCCACATGATTATAAATCAGACTCAACTCTCACATATAATTGATAATACATTTAATCTAAACAGGAGATTCTTAATTGTATATCTGAAAAACAATTTCTGAAAAAAGCATACAGAGACTCATGCTTCTTGTATTAATATCTAAAAAAATAAGCTATTAATTAAAATGCTTATGAATTGTGAAAAGTGTAAAGATGGCTATGCATTATGGTTTGCTTAATGCATTTGTAACATGCCGGTCAAGGTGAATTGGCCTGCACTAGCACTTCCGTGTAGTAACTCTACCAAAGGTGGTCCTATTAATAGAATGCCTTCTGTATGCCTCTCACAAATTTTACTCCCCAGTGATCAATTTGGTCTAGCACTTCCATGTAGTAACTCTACCAAATGTGATCATATTAATAGAATACCTTCTGGTATGCCTCCCACAAATTTTACTCCCCAGTGATCAATTTAGTCCCGAGGTAAGAAATAACCAGTTATACAACTAAAACCACACTTGCAACCCTTAATTCACGGGGTTCTTTAAATCCTCCTGGAAGATACACACGAAATAGAAAATAATTCATTGTATCAATCTGCCAAGCTTTATCTATCAATCTACATACCTATATCCATCTATTCTATAACCATAAATATTGTATAGTTTTAAGAAAAATAAACAACCACAGATGGGCCTGGACATGTGCAAATATGATGTACTTGTGTTCATAATATTTAAATAAACCTTTAGGCATTGATGTGTTTTTAGCCCATTAGATTCTCTTTATGGTGTTTCAATAGATCTCTCATTGGAGTTATTATTATATTTTAACTTCTGAGGTGCTTTTAAACTATGACAGATGTTATAATGTATTCAGTGAACATCTCTGAACTATGCTGTGTTGCATGGAAGACACAATAATATTCCAACAATTCGCTTTAGGACTCATCAAACAGAACATTGTAATTAGTTCCCCCTTTGGATTAAAGGATATAAATACATTTTCACTAATTGTTCTTCTAAATCCTCGTGGTCGTCCCTCTCCCATGGATCTACCTATCTGAGATTGTGCTGATATGGCTCCATGCACACCACATCTTTGGCCCATTTTAACGAGGAACTTAAAACCTGGGTTTCTTCTCCGGATCCATTGAACTGATATGCATATGTAATAAGACCCATGAAGGATCCATAACCAAATGCATTCATACCCGAGTCTGAATGAAATCTTCTTAAAGCCTTAAAATATGCCACAAGCCAAGCAATTTCCATAAGCAATGAAAACTTGACCAGCCACAAACCCCTCCCTACACCCTATTTTCATACAAAGTGGAGCAATTTTCGTTCTTTTCTGGACTCTATCTAAGAATCATTTCTTCTTTTCCAAGCATTGCTTATCATTTAAATTAAAAGTAACACTAAGATGATGAATGTTCTTAAAGGTCTTCATTCTTCCTCTTTCCACCTAGTTCTTACTACTCCTGCACTTCCCATGCCTGTGTTCTCTCATAAATCACGTCACACACATCTTTCTAAGCATACTTGTGAGACTCAGATGATGCATGAAATGCAAAGATATAAAAGTTAGCCCCTTCAATAATTATGGACCAATTTTTATTTTTTAAAAACCTAGCAATTTCCTAAACCATCAAGACCAATTTAAATGATTAAGAGAAGTTGAAGTTGCTGACTTGAGTCATTGTCTGCATGTACAAATCAGCGGGTTCTGCATCCTCAACTAACAACATCAATGAGTCAACCATTTAAGATACAATGATGAAAAAGGATTGTCGCTCGGTCCTAAGCAAGAAGAGGAAGAAGAAGAAAGCAATTTTACAACCACCAAATATTTCTGCCTGTTATAACACATGTGCATTGATTCCATGTTATACCTCAGGCATTGATTTCCCTTGTGTTGCCACCCTAGTGTTGATCATCAACAAAATAACTTCCCTGCTAAGTTCGCCTGAGATTCTCTACATATCCATGACTATGCCTGAGATCCAAAATGCCCCAATTATAAACAAGCAGGTCAGCCACCAGTTGCTTCTTACAGCTATACAATGTTACCATGGCTATAATTGTGCTCATTCTCGACCCATTAAGGGATAAGCATCGGAGAAAAATGAACAAAACATTTTGACCATAGATTCTTTGGCAATTTCCAACAGATTGCGTCGTGTTTACTAGCCATTTAATTAATACAGTTTCTTTTTTCATTTTGAGTGGCATAACTCCATTTATGTCCTTGATCTTGATAAACCATTATTTACTTTGCCTCTGAAGATTCTTGGATGTCTGTGTTTTGTTCATGTTCTAGATAAAGGGCGTGATAAGCTTCATCCACGAGCTATCAAGTGTAATTTTTCTTAGATATTCTCATACAAGAAGTGTTATTGGTTGAAATTCTGTGACCGAAAGTATGTGGTTTGTGTGGATATCTCTTTTTTGAATCCACATCTTATTTTTCATTTTCTACTAGTATCATTACTTCTACTTCTAGCACTCTTGTTCCTCCGTTGCCTAGAACACTTATGCGTGAAAAATGGCCGCTACTTAAGGTTTACCATCAGAAAAAGAAGGCTATTACTAACTGTGCAGCTTACACCGTGCTTAATCCACTTCTTCTGCTAAAGAGTTTGAGCTTCCCATATCTTTTAGTAAGATCTCCTTTGAACACAACATTCTGCTGTTGAAGTATTATGTTTTCTCCTTTACCCCATTCATACTTAATTTGCTATGACCTCATCTTCAGTGTCTCTTCCTAAGCCATGTCATAATGCAATGGTAAATATAGGTTGAAAAAGTACCATGAATAAAGAAGACGATTGCTTTGTGTAATAATTAAACATGAGAGTTGACTACCTTATTGCTAGGAAACAAGTACGAACTGCCATTAGGTACAGATACAGAGTTAGCAACTTCGTCGACCGGGGCACAGTATATGAGGGTTTTAATAAAAATAATTGAGCAAATGATAAAAATCATAAGATGTATAGAAGGTTTTCTGAAATTCAAGAGGGCATATGAGAATTTTTAAAGATATACGGGGAGGGAAAATAAGAAACTATTATGTCATCTTTGAGTTTTTTGGTAACTTTAGGGAGTACATAAGAAATCTTTGTACACCGTTGGGGGTTTTCTGAACTTTCAGGGGAAGCCACATGCCCTGCACATGCCCACCCCTGGATCCGCCCTGATTGGGTATATACCATAGTTTAAAATCTCATTATTGGTATCAATGTCGGCCGATGGTTTTAGAATCAGTATCGGCAATATCTACAATATCAATCAACATCAGCTATTTTAGATTAAAAATGCCAATATATATCAAAATCTGATATTTGAAACTGTGGTATACACCGTTAAATCTTTTTCCCGATTGAAAAGGTGAGTCATCTAGTGTGACGTTGTGGGCCAAAAGGTAAACACAGACCTAGGGAGTTGATTATTTTGAGACTCTAATTGCACAGTTGCGCTCTGTTGGATATTAAAAGTACTCTCTTATATGGTGATCTTTACAAGGAGATGTATATTCTTTAGCAATCTTCATATGAAATTTAAAGGGAGTCTAAAGATATGCAAACATAAAAAGGCTATTTATAGACTTCAGTAGTCATGGGCATGGTCTGATAAGTTGAGTAATATTGTTGTGTGATATGGCTTGAAGCATATATCTCCTGGTCACTCCATCTTTGTGCAGCATCTTCTCCTGGAATCACTATCCTTGTTGTTTTTTGGTGATGATACATTTGTCACCAAAGATGATCATCAGCATATTTTTCAGTTGGGACTTATTTGAGTTCTCATTTTCATACGAAAGATCTTGGTCTATTAAAGTGCTTTCTTAGAATAGAAGTGCATCTGTGCAACTAAAGTATTTTACTTATTTATTGAAAGAAGCGTGTATGTTAAGATTAAACCTAGTGTTTAAGCACTCATTTAAACGGCTGCTTAAACATTTTGGTGGGGAAACGTTTACAAAATGCACACAACGCCATGTCTATGCGGACAGGCGCGTAAAACTATTAAGCGGGCGTTTTTTTTTTAGGAAAAACCTGTAAATTGGTAAAAATTGGGGAGAAAAAAAACCTACCTGTGACGTTGTCGTCGCCGCCACCGCCGTCCCCAATCTCCTCTCCAGTCGAAGTCCTTGGAGAGGTACCCCCTCTCTAGCTCTCTCCGATCTCTCCCCCCCAGACTGAACAAGAAGATCATGGTCCAAGTTGTCGTCGCTGTCATGCTCTCTCCTCTCCCCTCTCTCAATCGAGATTGAGTCGGGAGAGAGCAGAGATCGGAAGAGAGAACATGGATCTAGGAGAAAAAGAGAGGATCGGAAGAGATCATCGCCGTGAAAGATAAAGAGAGGTTAGGGTTTTCGCCGGTGGAGGGGGGAGAGGAGAATATAAAGAAAGGGGGTTTGGGCTAGTGAGAAGCGATAAATACTAGTATGTTTTAAGTATTTATAATATCATTATATATATTAAAATATTAATAAAACGTGTAATTCGTTTAATCGGCGTGTAAACCGTTACTCCCGAACCGCGTGAGTACTGAAACCACTTTTAGAACATTGATTAAACCTATTGACACTCGTGCGATACTAATATTTGTTCTGGTGAGCAATTAAGGGAGCTCCTTGTCAATCTAGGCTAATACCGGAGATTGATTTGATTTACTTGACTACGACGACACCAATATTACTTTTACTTGGTATTAAATTTGGTATGTTAAGTCATTACATGTAGAATTCTTATAAACGGTATTAAATTAATGTTTGTCGTGTCTTGTGGTATATGAGGGGTGCTCGTCATAAAAGGTTATATTATTAACCCTCTTTTGTTTAGATTATGATAATGATTGAGTTGGAGATCCTATTGATAAGCCCTCTATCAGTGGTTAGTGTATCTTTGTTGGAGATAATTTGATGAAAGTGAGTAAGAAGCAAAGTGTTATTTCTCAATCCACAGCTCACACATTCTAAAATGATGTGAATTAAATCTCTTCTCTCAGCAATAAATGTCTGTGATAAATTGAAGGTAATGTGTTGTATCAATCAAGTGGCAATGTACATTGCCACTAATCTTTTTCTTCACAAGAGGATGAAGCATATTGAAGTTGGATGGCACTTTATCAGATGAAACACACTTTTGTTGCGACTAAAGGCATGTTTTGGTTTGTTGGAAGTGGGAGAAAAAGGTGAAAATAGGAAATGGGGAGAAAAAGGTGAGGAAAAAGTAGGAATTTGGAATTTGTGCATTTCTCTTTTTCGGTATTTGGTTGTAATGTGGAAGTGTAAGTAGAAAAATATATTGTGTTTTCCGCTGTCTAGCTAATAATGTGAAAGTGAAAGTAAAAAAATTGATCACAAAATAATATTAAAATAAATATTAATTATGTTCTTTTGGATTACAATTAAACTGCAAGTGGGAGTTATATGACCATAGAATTAACTATTTTAAGCAACAATTTATTGCAAATGAGATTTTCATAACCACAAAGTTAACTGTAGCACCCTGAAAGTGGGAAAATGATTGTATAAAAAGGAGGTGTAAAAGGGAAAAGGAACAAGAAAAAGAGGTTTTTTTTCATTTCCCATTTCCAGTTCCAAGCAAACACCAGAGTGGGAAACGAGTTTTCCCACTTCCCCACTACCCCACTTCCGCCCCAAAACAAACGCCCCTAATTGTAAGATTGGTGACATCTTTACTAAAACTTTGGCAAGAGTTTTCTTTATTTTATAGAAAGATGTGATTGATTGATATCTATATAATCCAGCTTGAGGGTAACTATTAAAATAGTAAAGGTTATTTCTATAATATTAGCACAAGATTTTCTATCGTTATCTACTTTCTTATTCCTACTATTGTTTCTATACACACCGTTAATTGGAGGCCTGCCATCTGCTCTCAAGCATAACAACCCCCTCTAACTACAAAGCCTAAAAATTCCTTTCTCCTCAAATCCACTTCCGACTAGCAATGACCGACAATAAGTTGATGATGACAAGTCATCAACAAGGACAACAAACAGATTGGTTTCTTTTCCCTTTTATTGGCGCTTTATTTCTAAATTTTTCTCATGGGGTTTTCGGTTGCAATTTGCAATGTTTTCCTAATAGAAGGAATATACCTTGTCCGTCAAAATGCGATAGAGGACAAGACCATTGAGATTTGATATGTTTCCACTCCTAATCAATTAGCATATTTGTTGTCAAAACCCCTTGAAGCATCACAAGTACAATTTATTTGTGACTGGGCATGTATGATCTATATGCTCCAAAATGTGGCACGTATTTGACTGCAATTTTATCTAGGGTTGATATGGTCCTCCTATATTTTTCATTTTAGCCAATTCACACCTCAAGACCACTAAACGACATCTCCACTTGAATCATGACTCTTTTGGACTTGTGACAGTTGGTATTTTCTGTTTAGACCACTATAATAAAGATACAAACACTTCTGTGTCGGTATTCATAATCATATGTATCAAAGAAATAAGGTCTGAAAGTTTCATAAGACAATCTGAACAAAGATGTTAAGGTATTTTGTTTGAGTACCAGTAAAAGAAAAACAAACCAAGTAATTCATGCTTAAATATTTAAATAAAGGAATAGTCCGTAACAACCTCACATATTTCCCTTCAAGCTTCCGCACGTCAGCAATTTTATCCTCATCTTCACAAGTCACAAAAGTCACATTTTCCTGCAAATGGATATTGCTACGTAGACTAAACTATAAATGGAAACTAATAGATACATGTATATAAGGATGTGAAATTTTCTACTGACTTGTCTAGCCCTCACTCCAAGATGTGATAGGTGAGGTAACTCCTGAAGCAGCACAACCCCCATTATGTTACTTCCAGCTGCCTTAACCTGTCAAATTCAAATCTCACATTTGCAATCACTAAAGGTAAAGAGGTAAAGAAGACAATAGAAACTCAACAATATGATATTGAACTTTATTAACAACCTCTTCATCCCCATCAGCCTTGCTAACTAGCAGAACTAAAGGTCCGTTTATAGAAGAAGGCAAAGAACCAGAAGTGATGCTTTCAACCTGAAAAATCATAACAGCCCGACTCTTAAAGTTTGATTAATAACTAAATAATCAATATAGAGAAAATTTTCCAAAATACATAGGCCAATGAATCATACATTTCCACTTATCTACCAAGATAGCTACATAAGCATTTTAAACCCTGATTGCAAAGGTGATAGTATACTTGACCATGATTAGGCTGATTTACATAAGAGTCATAAAATAAACCCTCATACACGTAAAAAATATATCATGACCTTATAAATTTTCCAAAGAACCCGTTGGTTATTCCTTCCACTCCTTCATTTTCTAAAGTTATCTAACATTATTCAATTATTTAAGCAAAATATTGAAGTTTGATGACCCCTAAAATATTTTTCCCCCCCACCTTTCTTGAATGACTTAAAAATACTGTGTAAGAGTCTTGAAATTTTCATTTTTTTTTTCAAAATTAGTTAACCAAGACTAAATACCAATTCAAGGAACCATACATTTCTTGACTCACCAGATAAAATCCATCAAAGCAAAGGTTTATTACTTTGAACAGTATTTTACGGTTTTACCTGTCAGCTTCATATGGAGAAATAGAACTAACACCCACAACTATGTTTTCACAAAAGACAAGAAGAAGTACTAAGAAAATGAAAATGAAAAGCATTATTGCATTTAGATTGTGCAAGCATATATAGTTGTGGTTAAAGTTACTAAATATTATTTGCCATAAGATGCTAGCTTTTGGGACTACAAAGTTTAATACCAGTCCTACATCAGAGACAAGAAGCTTTTATAGATAATAAATTATAATACCATGCAATAAGAGTGAAAAAGCCACCAAAGAAGCTTTATGCTCTTCAAAAAGCCCTCTTGGACTTCCTAGCCTACTAGTGGGCTATTTATAGGCTCAATAGGGAGTTATGATCCCCTTGATTGTCTCCTCTTAATGAGGGATCATGAGTATAACTACCCATTAATTCCCCCCCCCCCCCACTAACTTAGTAGGTGGTTACCTTAAATTCAGTGGAGGCAAGGCTAGCGAGGCCAGCCAGTAGAGGCGAGGCTAGCCAGTGGAGACGAGGCTAGATAAAGCTTCAGGCAAAACTATAAATTAACCTTCAACGGAGCTAAGCCAAGCTTCAGGCGAAGCTAGAGGTCAGCTCAGTTCGGAACTGTGTAAAGCATTATGTGAAGCTAGCAACTTAGCCTTTTAGCGAGGCTATAAAGCTTCAAGAGAAGCCAGCCTATTTGGGCTCATGTGGGGCCAAGTGTTGAACTGACTTAGCCTCATGGGCCTGCTTAGGCCTCTTCAAAGGCAATACTTGGCCTCCTGTCTGCTTCACTGGATCGGTAGGGTCCAAGTCACTGCTTTGTCCCTTGAGGACGGGCAGAAACTGATCGTCAGCTTGTCTGCGACTCATCTTTTGTAAATGTCAACTAGTTATTGTTCAGACCGGTTGAAGTGTTGTCTGGAAGTTTGTCTTTTTGGAGTGTCAACAAAACCCCCTTCAAGTTTCCACAAGTCTGTGATGGATTGGAACAGATTTCGAAACACTTTGAGCTCATGACCGAAATTATTCTGAGATTAGAAACATAATAAAATCATTCTAACATAAAAGAATCCACTGAGGATAAAATAGGGTAGATCTAGAAATACGTCTGTTCAGAGGTAATGTGGACATAACAAGTTAGGGATCGCTAAAAAGAGGGTTCGCTCTTTAGAGGTGATAAACTAGACATAACAGCGAGGAGAGTTCCAACCGGACTGGAAAGTTAGATTTGGATATCCATCAGTTCAGAGGTGACAAACTCGACATAAATGATTAGAAATCACAAGACACGAAGACTTGTCGTTCAGAGCTGACGAACTGGACATAACGACAAAGAAGGGTGAGATTGGATATTCTTCGGTTCAGAGGTGACGAACTAGACATAACCGATTAGAAATTACCAAATTCAGAGTCTTTACTGTTCAGAGGTGACGAACTAGACATAACAGTAATCGAAAAGGTGAACCCGATTGATTAAAGAAATCTTGAGAGAGGAAAACTTACAAAATTGGAGGAATCTCTATCCAAAAAAGGTGGAAAAGGTGGCAAGAAAGATCATGCATACCAAAAAGAAGAAAAAAGTGGTGGTGGAATCTCTATCCTATTTCGGTCATCATACCAAGAATGCATGAGACAGGATCACGACACATAACTGTGGTGTGAAAAAAAACAAAGGACCATAGATTACCATAGATTTTGCAACTTCAAACGTTGCGAAGGGCCAAGGTAGGGTACAAACATGCCCTATTTTATTTTTCCCATTTATAACTTTTTTAGTGAAAGCATATAACTTCATGTATAATGCTGTGTTTCACATAAAAATTATTTCAAATGTTTAACATTTACTTCCTGTGAGATTATGCTATCAGAGCTAGGGCATAAACCTTCACCTAAGAGTTTAGAGCCAATCACATTGTGCTGCAATTGTTGTCTGACTGATAAATCAAAAGATTAAGTCATTTTCTTTGAGCATGTTACGTTGCCACGATTATGGTAGAACCAGTCTTACATGGACACGGGCCACCGGTGTCAAAGTGTCATGTCAAGTATCTGACTCGCAAATTTTAAACATTAAGATATTAGTAGACACGCGCACGCGCGCGCGCGCGCACACGCACACATTATGGGTCCCATATTAAGTAGATTGTAGGCTTTCAGTAATGTTAATTGTTTACCTATCATGACACTGATATAATTTTTTTTAAAAAAAGGTGTGATACAGCTTTGGATGACTGCTGGAGTAAAAACAATAATACTTATTTAACTATCCTTATTTCTATTATTCTTTTATAGATCCTTTCTAGATATTCTTTCAAATCATATCCCTTCTTGTATACAAGGTACCCCATTTTCCTCTTTTTTCGTTAGTTGCTTTATCCGAGTTGGGAGACAGGTGCCTACATAAAGTGTTGTGTCCGACAGGGAAACATTTTGAGAAAATGAGTATCCTGGTAACAATGGCGAGAATGACAAGTCATTTGGAAGTTTGTTCAATTCATACTTAGAATTGTGAGATTTTTAGAATCATTCTTTGAGGGAGTTTGTAATGATGGCTGAAATGTTTTTTTCCATTCATTTATGTTTTTTTTTATTTTCTTTTTCGCGCTGTACAAATCCATCATAACATACCACTGTCGATCTTCATGTGTCCTTCTGAAATATATTTTTCCTTTTTGTATTTCAATCTTTGAATCTTCTGTGTTCCTTTTTTTCCTTTTCTTTCCTTTTTTTCTTTTCATTTCTTTCAGGGTTTGGCCCTTTTGAATTTTTTTTTCCTCTCGTGGAACAATGAATAGATACAAATCCTTTTCCCCGTCAATCTTCTAATAACAATGTCAGTCTCCTTAATGAATCACGCCTTCATTTAAGATCCATCATTTACCCTCGAAAAGTAATTAAAGATAAATTCTATCATTTTACCTTTTTCGGTAACTTCTTGCTTCCCTACCCCTTGGGTTCGTAAAACAAGTGCCTAGACAACTTTCTTACTCCTTCAATTAAACTTGACCCATCCTTCTTAATTTACCTATATTGCAAACTTTAGTCTTGTCAATCTTCTCTACGGTTCTACCCTTCCATTACCTTTCTAGTCTTCTCGTCACATAGTTTTCCACAAGTCCACTTGAGCCTTCTCTTCAAATATGCCTCCTTTAACTTTAGCTGCCTTCTATTTTGTTTTCTACTTAAAAGAATTCTTTTTATTTCCTGTTGTCTTTCTTTCTTCCCTTGCCTTCTTCTCATTTTTCCAGGGAGAACTCTTCTCTTAACCTTGGTAGAGGATCTAAACGAATAATTACACACATGGCTTTGTTGCAATCCTTGTGGACACCATTTACCTATAAACTGCTTTATTGCCGCATTCAGTCTCTCAAACAGCCAGAACCCATTTGAAATTAACATCATTCATCCTTGTTAACCACATCTGAAAAAGGATACTTCAATATAGAAGATGTTCTTGTATCAAATAAATGTTCGAAAGTTGGACATTTCAGTACTTAGTTCAATAATTGGTGAATACTTGTCAGATACTGCTTTGGGATATCTCCAACATCACCAAACACTTATAACCCCTCCCTCACTCCCTACTTAACTGCAGCCCCTTTATTCCCACCCCATAGATAGTGTTAGTCCTAAATGAGAATACCACCTTCTCAGGCAAGGTTTAGGGACATAAAAAGTTGGATTTGTCCAGAGACTCTTACCAACATCTCTGCATGCATGGAAGATGGAAAAGTCAATAATTGATGGAAAGACATATATTCCGCACTTTCAGCTCCAAAGAATTCTACATGGCTGTGTTGATTGAATGATTCTACCCTAACCCATCACTGAAAGTAAATATTACTTTCATTTTTTGTCTATCAACTGTCCCAAGATTTCAAAAGTATACATCTTTGAAAGAGAGATTCTTTGATGATGAAACACCCTTCTACTTCAAGAAATAAACTGAGTCCACGGTGTACAAATGAATTACTCAGAGTGCTTTCGCTTTCAAAAGTAGATTTGTAAGGTGAGTACAGCATGCAGGTTACTTTGAAAAAGTAAAAAATGAAAAATAATAGATAGGATATAGGACTTCTTAACAGGCAGATACTTCACAATCTATAAGCTTGTTTATGGTTGCAAAGGATCTTCGTGCAATCAAATACTGTCTACTGTGAAATAAATATATCCACGCGGAATCATCATGATAGTCATCTTGGTTTACTATCAAAGTTGTTGTCAACTAGGGAGCAAGGCTGGATGAAATATTTACCAAAGTTTTATTACCGGGTTTTGACCTGACATTTAACGCTCTCTCAACGAGTGCCAAAATCGTAGCCATGAAAACAAGGGACAGCTTTCAATAAACCTAAATACCAGTTGAAGCCCTCCACAGACTCCTAGATTGGAGTAAGAGTCTAGAAAAAGGGAAGATGATTGACTTGCTATAGGAATTGCAATATAAAACTAAATAACCTTAAAGAAAGATGAAACTATTGCACATTCCTGTTCATTATAGACTTGTTTAGCAACAACACACTTGTGCATGCAAGCCAGTCTTCTGAAAAAGAATTGATATTTGTTCTTACAAGGTAGCATCTCAACAAGGACCCCTATGTGCCACTTGAAAAGGAGCTTATATCTCTTCATTCGTTGTATCCTTTTGCCAAAGACGTCTATGTACAGGGGCTCTCATTTATGCTAAATCCTCGAGAATGCTATGGACATTCATTGTATCACATAAAGCAGTTTGAATTATTGTAATCTCCGAAGCAGATGGAAACTTGGGACAAAGAAGCTTGGAGTTTGGTACTCTTGAGAACAACATAGAGAAAGTCAGCAAGTAAGCTGCCTGATCTTACCCCTACCACTAGCATGACCACATAAAGACGTTGAAAATGGGCCGGAATTTGCACCAAGTCCAGAAATCTGAGAAGGCAGATGGTTGACTCCACACCACAGGACCAAGGGCAGCAGCAACAATTGAGTTAACCCTCTGGACCCAGACCCTTCTATGAGTGACTCCTAATTCCACTCTGACTATGAGGGGATATATGGTAGCTTGTCTACTATTTGGGACCAGACCTGGTTCTAAAGGGCATTCTTTAACCTATTGATATAGAATGAAAAGTATGCCAAAAGTTGTTTGAAGATATTTTGTAAAATTTTAAATACTTACCAACCCCGGATGAGTCCTAGTTATAAACAGAGGTCCTAGGGTTAGGTTTTGAGGATAGCAATTGACTTCTCTTTTTATTTGCTTTACCCTAGGATTATTTTATTTGAGAATTATCTTATAATTTGCTAGTTAAAGTGTTCCAATAAAAGCTTAATTTCTAGTTACATTCTCTTTAAGTGAGATTATGAGTAGTTTTGAGATGATCTACTGTGGAAACTCTGTTTGCTTTCATCACATGTTATAAACTCTATCCCACTAAGAATACAACCAAGTTTAAGAATGATATTGATGTTGAAGTAACAAGAACATAACAATTATTCTGCTTGGATCCCTATTTATACAATAATCTTCTTTTATTTATTTTAAGATAACCATTCATCTCAAAATGGTTGTATAAATGCCATTCCAGCATTTGTTGCATCATACGTAGACTGAAGGTAGATCAAAAAAGGAGAACCATAGTTGTAAATGTCTATCAATACATAACAACATGAGACAATAAGGTTATCATGTCCATTCAACCACAAAAGAGGTTGTGCATATTCAAGCAGACTGAACTTATCCATGACAGTTTTTTTTCCTCTTATGTTATGTTTCTTAACCAGAGAAAGTCATATGACTTTTACAGTTACTCCAAAATGGGCACCTAACTTTAGAAATATCAACCCAAAAGGTTTTTGTGGTCATACCCAAAGGTCACTTTGTTATCAAGGGTATTTTGCAACACTTAAGATGGTTTTGCTTCAGAAAAAGAAAAGAAAAACACTTAAGATGGCTTGGCATGGTACCTGTTATAACCAGTACATATAAAGTAATTCCTTTCAAGACTTCATATAAGAAATTCATTAGTGCTCCAATAAAGAATGTATACTTGCCTGTATAACAGTTCCATAAGCTACTCCTGGCACTAGGACATCCCAACCTAAGGATCCAACTGCAGTTCGTACTGCTTTCAAAAGAAGAGTGCAAATCTTTGAAACCTGGAAAATAACACTAAGGACAAAATTTATAGGTACAATATCAGATTTTGCACCAATTCAATAAATCAATTAGCCTGTAAAACATATTATCTACGTTTTTACCATCAAAATGGGTCAGTTATCAACAAGACACTAAATTGAGAAAGCTCCAGAAAATAGTTGACCAACTTTCCACAGGTAGGTGTCAAAACTCAATGATGTGGGATCTTCCAGGCCAAGTAAGCAAGGGCTTTGTCGTAAAACTTCATGGCTAGTTAGCGAATAGTCAAACCTATCATTTCTCGTCATGCAGTTTAAGCTCATGCAACCAAGGAGCAATCCTCAAAATTCCCCTAGAAAAGCAAACAGTCCAGACAAAGAGCCAAGAGGTAACTCACTTCCTATGGGAATCAACATTCAACATCTCGGACAGAGTGACAAAATAAACTAGGAGCAAAAAGCAAGAACATTAAAAAAAGAACAAGAAAACTAATACTATTTAGTACACAAATCCGAAAATAAAACATCACGAGACCCCGCGGTGATGAGGAACCTTAAATACCATGTGATCATTACCTGGCACGAATTTCAGCTTCAGTGTATGTCCTTATACTATTCTCTGGTATTCCAAGAGCTTTACCTAACGTCTGCAAGATGAAAGTGGTATCATGGTTCAGACCGTAGAAAAAATGAATGTCCCAATTAAAATGAAGAAGTCTAGCATAAATGAATTCATCAAAGTATAGTAAAAGGTCTGTCATCATTAAATTAAGATTACAAAAGGTACATCATTTAAAAAAAATTCTATCCTGAATGGCTGGAGGAAAAACATATCATTATCTCACACGAGTCTAAACAATGGGTAGTTGATGGGGTTTTGATTCCCTACAACCCTGGTTGTAGGATTTTCGTACACCCTAGAGGTCTGAGCCAACAGGAGATTGCCGTGTGGTTTAATAGTATGGAAGTTTAATTACCAGACATCAGGTAAGCAGGTTTTGTTCCTTTTCTTTTTTCTTTTTATCTTTGTCCAAAAATTGATATCATTTAAACATGAAAATTTTCAGAAGTGCACTCCTGATTTGATATCCTCTCTTCTAGTGGCCTTCATCAATATCTAGTCATCACATCTTCTGTCCTACTCTCACTCCCTCATACGTTGATCATGCCCATAAAATATGTGCAGCATACTTGACTTTGTATCAAACAAAACCTTCTATTTCTCTATGAAAAATGACTTCACATTTATCCATCTATGTTTACAGATCACATGAAAAAGAACCCGAGGAATCAATTTTCTCAATTTGTCCTCTTAAAACAGTTATGTCAGAGAAAAAGAAGATTTATTCTGACAGTTCAAAGCTGAAAGAGAAAGAGTAATGTCAGAGAAGGGAAAAAAGATTGAAGTTTGAACAACTCTTAGATTCCATCAAATATTATCACTGTTGTTTTGGCAGTTATGATATTTTGAGTGACTCATGAAATAAACGTGAACTCTTGTCTGAAAAATCAGAACAAAAAGGGAAAGAGAGCCAGTGTAATTGCTTTTGATGGACAGCTCTCCCCACCAATTAATGGTGCCACATGGCAGGCTCCTATTAACTCAGAACTACGGTGCCGGAAACTCCTAGACACGCCATTGTAGAGGAGTGGAACCCTAGTTATGCAGCCCTTGAAATGAAACGATAATATTTAGAATAGATTTCAGAAGAAGATTTAAGAAAGTATATGGAAAGGATTTAATTCCAACATTTTAGTATTTTGCCTTCACATTCAAATTAGAAATCTTTTTCGGGGATCAAGTAATATGTTTTAATTATTCTTTTAAGTGACTTTATGCCATTTAGAAATTTCATTTTGAGCAAGTTTCATAACCGCATCCATATGAAGACCCAGCTGAATATTAACCCTCAGTGTATTTGGTTTTTGAATGAATTAGAGGCATGAATGCCCTTATCCCCCGCTTTTCTCTCGCAATCCCATTTCTCCTCTCTGATTGCTGAAACCCCAGAGGTCCTATCAAAAGCTACGTCAGTAAGTTGGTATCAGAACTCTCTCTCTAGTTCGTCCTTATAAGCTAGAGATCATTCAAGATAATTGTGATCATGAAACAATTGAGGACCTGCAAGTCTTTAATACCTCATCACTGTAGCAACAATCTAAGCCTCATAAAGTCAACAACTCTCTGACGCCTTAGAAGAAATCTTCCGAAATCTTGAGAACATGGCTATGAGAGGCCTTCATCAACTCTTGATCAAAGTTTCTCTCAAGTTGAAGAAAATGAAGATCGGTGGGCTTTATGTATAGATTGGACTATTGGAGACTTCCTCTAATCTACAACGCTCATCTAGAAGCAGAAGTATAACATAGTGACACCTTTATGTTGAACCAGTACAAGCAACTTATCCTGCAACAGGCTCAAGAAAGTGCTTGTTAACATGGAGTCTAAGTATGAGGATCCCAACTTTCCCCCATGAACCCTTTGCTTGGTCGTATATTTGTCTTCACCAACAATGAGAAGTTTCATGCTGGTGAGGACTTGGAGAATATATATATTATTGGTATCCAATCGACTTGGGCTTGCATGACCAACTTATTCACAACATACATAACTCCAAGCCAAGCTTCTAAATTTGGTACACAGAAGGTTGCGCATGTGTGTGTGTTTCATTACATCACAATATAGTCAACAAGCAATGTTGGAGGCTTCGTATCAACCACAGATGTTTGGAGATTGCAAGGATGCAATCTATACAGCGAACGCAACTGTTGCAGCTTAAAAGGGGAAAAATAATATTTCAAGTAGATTTTAGAAGATTTATTAGAAAAGTAACAAGAGGGATTTTATTCCATAATTTTATGGATTGCACTTTAACACTCAAGTAAAAATCTTTATTTTGTAGCAAGTCATATAATTTAGGAACTTCCTCATGAGCAAGTTCTGTAACCGTATCCACCTCAACTTTATATAAAAGTCCGCCTTAATTATAATCATTAGTGAATTTGGTTATTTAGTGAATTAGAGGCAAGAGTGCCCTTATCCCCCCCATCCTTTCTCAACCCCTCTTCTCCCCCTCTGATCATCACGGAAACCTAGCAGTCCTATCTTTGACCGTAACAGTATTAAGAAAAACTTATGTATTGGAGTGATGTCAATAAAATATATTACGTGAGATATTATTAAAGAAAAAATAGGGAAAAGAGCAAAATATGCAAAATTTATTTAAACAAAAGATACAATTCATAGAGGCCTAACAATTTATGAGTAAATAATAAAATGTTTCTGAACTTATGATAATAACGTACATATGATTTTGCGCAAGTTGTCACGAAAATATGAAAACATAAATTGACGAGTTCATGAATGATGGAAAAAAAAACCTTTTTAATAATATTTAGAATTGATATTCAGGGTTTACATATTAGCTAACCGAAAGAAACATAAGAAAAGTAACAAATATTATTCTGTCAGGTCCATGCAAAGGCTGCACCAAAATCTGGCATCTGTATGAGGTGACAAGTTACTACCAGCATCTCAACTGGTAATAGTGAGATATTAGTAGAATATTGGCAATAAAGATCCCATAACAATTCAAATGAAAAAGGAGAGTTGTCCATAAACCTGGACTTTATTGGGAAATATATGAAGAAGCACTTCAGAATAATCCTCAGTTAGTCTTCTTGCCCTATCAAGTGTAGCCTTCAGCCTAAGTGCCCATATGTATTTTCCATCCTCACTACCTGACCATAAATAAAAGTAAGAGAAGAAAAGAGGCATGATTAGATAAGCATTGGCACCAGTACATTTTATTAAGGAATATATCTAAGAATGATAAATTAGAATATCCAAAAAAGGAACAGATGTACCTTCTCTTTCAGAAAAACCTTGTTGTTTCCATGCAAGAAGCTCGCTCTCTATAGCATAGCACTCTTCAGATTTCCAACATGAAAGCCGAATCTGGCTAATACCAACAATAAGGGAATCAAGGAGGTGATTCCAAGGGATGACATTCTTTAAGTTCAGATTCTGTACGAGCCAGGATGATCCTCCCATAGATTCGACAGCATTAAAGAATCTGTTAAGAGCAATTAACCACAGTGGGATTAATAAATGGAAGTGACAAGTCTAAAGAAAAACAAAATTTCCTATTGTTTCTGGTTAAAAATTAAAACAGATCGAAAACCACAAGGTGCTTCTGGAAACACAAAGATCATAAGATGAAAACATTTGTATCAAGTCCCATCTGCACATACTATGGAAGATACGGTAGACAGAGATGCAAACTAGCAGATTCTATTTTGCCTCTATAAAGGTAAATGGTCCAGACAGGTTAAATTCAGTATACTTGCATGACAACAAAGAGATTTCTATTCTACTGCGCCAAATATATCGTAACTGGTTGAAATCCATCAATAACTTTTCCATGAAAAAACATCTTTCAAACTAATTGAAATGCATCATTTTATACACTCCAGATATGTAGATTTGTTTTGTTCAATAGACTTCTTTGCTCTCTCCTTCAATAAACTAGTAATACTACCACTGTGCGGAAAGCATTAGCAAGAAGGCATCACAAACAAATACATACACTTAACTCTCTCTTTCAACTAAACAGTGAATCTAATGGTCCAGGTCGCATTGGGACAATCTGTAGTGCCTAACCTGGACACATAAATGTTCACATCAGATCTCCCTGGTCCAGATGGGTTACATATCAGTGTCTCCCGACCTCACAGAGTTTGTAAATGGTCTTAGAGGTATGTTGTTTTTTAATGTCTATGGCACAGGTAGGGTTCTCAGTCCATGCACCATGTACAAGTAACAGACCTAACTCCCTTCTGGTTTGAGAAGCACCCAATTATCAGAAGTTCACCAAACTCTACTCCTACCCGAATTACATCAATCTGATGTGAATTGTCCATGTGCCAGTTCCAAGTAACAGCCTGAACTCATGTTTCTTAGCAGGAGCAGCATTCAAGAAGCAAAAGTTGTAAAATTCTATCTTGGCTCTAATTACATCATTTCTAATATGAACGGTGGCTATTCCCAATAGGATTTGGAGACAACTGCGGCTTGCCTTTGTCATGTATTGCTTAATATGAATAATCCAAGTGCTGTAAATTATTAGGAGACTTAATTAGATCATAATTTAGTTAGAATTCTGATAAACAATAGAGTTGGCCCAGAGGCCCTTCACTCTAGTTTTGATGATGATTAACTCATGTAGTTATAGTTTACTAATAATATTGTGATATTTAGTTTCAGATATTTAATCAAGATATTAGTAGGTGATTAACTTCAACAAAGGTGTTTTGGAGCTTTCACATGGTGATTCAAGAGCTCGAGCGTCATGTTCACATCTAGCACTCGGTTGGAGTCAAGCTCGGTGGATCACGTTTGGATCGAGTCGACTTGGAGACGACGTTCTACAAGAAGACCTCGGTTTGTTTTAGTATAGTTTGTTTAGATCTCATTGTAAAGATTAGATAGTGTGATATGCTCAAGTTCACAATACACGCACAAGTTTCATGTTTATTAGTTTTTGGTTTTTAGTTTAACCGATTTTGGTTTTTAAGTCAAAAACATAGATATACTATATTTCATGTATATTGGATTCTATCCATATACAACATGCTTCAAAGTTGTTTAAATATCATGTTTTTGTATTTATGAGTTTTGAAGAAAACGATTTTTCATTTCAAAAATCCTAACTTTGGAAAATACAGTTTTTGGTTTAAGGCAAATTTTCTATCTCACAAAAATGATTCAAATAGTTTGAAATATGTGTTGTATTTTTTATCACACATATTTGTATTTCAAAGATATAATAAGAACTGATTTTTGTGGAATTTATGTGTTTTTATGGGATTTAATTAAAGATAAAAACCTAAGTTTTTAAGTCCTATAATGGCTACACTGACTGTCTGCCGGTCGAACGGACCGGTCGACCGTAGCAGTAGTCGGCGTGCACGCCAGCTTGAGCTGGTGGGCCGGTCTACCGGGTCGGTCGACCGTCCAGAGAGCTCTGCTATATGGAAATGGCCCCGATCGACCGGGTCGGTCGACCAACAGAGAGCTCTGCTCTCTGTATCTAGTCTCGGTCGACCGAGCCGGTCGACCGGTGGACTCAACGGTACCCGGTCGACCGGCAGAGAGCTCTGCTCTCTGTATCCAGTCTCGATCGACCGAGCCGGTCGACGGTCAAAAATATGACCGTTGGCCGGTCGACCGGAAGGGCATTTCAGCCCTTTCCAGCTGCCAACAGGCAGATTTCATATGGGGCTATATATACCCCCATTTGAGTTTGTTTTCAACAAGATTTTCAAGAGCAAAAATTCTCATTCTTTCTAGTGTTTATATACAAGTTTTCAAAAGAGTTTTAAGCCAAAAGATTTTATTTTTATTTGTTTAAAGGGTTGGAAAAATAAAGAAAAGGAGAAGTCTTTGGGATTGTTTTTTATCTTCATTTTTATATCTATTCTAAAAGTTTTCCCAAGAGTTTTTCTTTGTGTTTTTTATTTCCAAACTCTTTATTTCTCACACTTGAGCTTATCTATCTATCCTATCTATAGGATCATTGTTTTGTGAGAAAGAATTGGTTTGTGGTTGAAAGAGACCACCAAGTTGTAATCCTTCCATCTTTGTGATATCCCTCTAGTGAGAGGTGATTATATTGATATCCCTCTAGTGAGAGGTGATTGTGGAAGTGGTATTTGTATCCCTCTAGTGAGAGGTGGAGATTGTGTTGGAATCCCTCAAGTGTGAGGTGATTGTGTTTGAGTGGCTTTGAGCCCTATCCCTCTAGTGAGATGTTGATCTTTGTTTGGCTAAGTGCCTAACCCTCTAAGTGTAGAGGTGTTTTTGAGTTGTGTCTTGCCTCTAGTGAGAGGTTGTATTTGAGAGAGGAGTTGTGCACTCTTAAATCGTATTTGCTCAAATCCTCAGTGGAGGTTCCCTGTGTGAGAAGTCCTGTATGGATGAGTTAGTGGAAATCCTTCTGTGTGAAAGCGGGGACGTAGAGCTGTGTGCTCGAACCTTGAAACATATCCGTGTGTTTGTGTTTGATCCACTTTTCTCTAACTCTCTCTCTCTTATATTGTGTCTTGCATTGATTCATATTGTCATATCATATTTATATGCTTGGGATTTGTTTGTGTGTGCCCATACTTGTGTTAAACCAAGAGATCTTCATATAGCACCTTAACTCTTATTCAGAGGAATCAAGAGGAGTTAGTCCAGAGCCCTTCATCGAGAATTCAGCTACACTCTTTGGTTACACTAAGTGTGTCGCATTTAGTTTTTAAATTTCACATTATTTGTCATTGATTAGCCATACACCTATTCACCCCCTCTAGGTGTACTTTCAATTAGTATCAGAGCCTACGCTCCTGATATTAGGTTTAACCACCTAGGAGTGTGATCTTGGTTGCTAATCTAGATTTGCATTTGCACACTTATATTGTTTACACTCACTCATGGATTGCTTGACCCCTCCCATGTTTAATGTTTCCAACATTTTCATGTGAAAATTTAGGATAAGTATGTATCTAAAAACCCTAGGCTTGCATGTTTTCCTTGTCGCTACCAAGAAATCTTATCTTGGTAATAGCAAGCATATAGAGGCTAATGCACAAGCCTAACGGCACTTAGAAGCACGCTTAACAAAGAATATTTGTGTATGGCTTCTCATTGTGATTCCGCCTTTGCAGTGTGGAACACGTTGACTTCTCCCCCGCTCCAAAAGACGAATCATGTGGAGATGGAATCTAGTAAGGATGAATCCGAACGATGCTACATGATCCAAGGGAATGACTCCCTTGAGGTATATTCGGAATCTCAACTAGATGATTGTGCTAGTTCTTCAGGAGATGATATTATAGATGCCGATGCTTTGAATGAAGAACTTTCTATTGTTTGTGAAAAATTGCTAGAAAAATATCAAGCTTTGAAAAAGAAAAGTTTTAGACTTAACAAAGAAAATAAGGATTTGTGTTCAAAACTTGATTTGGCTTTGCAGGAGAAGGTACAGATTTCAAATGAGAGGGACTCTTTGAAATCCCAACTTGAACTTGCTCTAAATGAAAACAAGATTTTGAAAAATAAAAATGATTGCAATGAGGTTTTGAAGAAAAATGAGATCTTGTCTTTAAAACTTGATTTTGTTGTAAAAGAGAATAATTCTTTGAAAAACAAAATTGATTTGATTTCAAAAGAATTAGAAGTTTGCTTAAATGAAAATAAATTTTTGAAAAATGATATTGACACACATGTTTGTCATGCTAGTGTAGCTTCACCTTTCTAGCTCACCTATTGCATGCTTCACTTCTTCTTCCATTATTGAAAATGATATAAATGTTTTAAAGAAGAGTGTTGATTGTTTGGGCTCCACTTTGAGCCAATGTGCTTTGAACCACACACGTTTGGAATCCATGTTTCGGAAGAAACAAGTTCCACCTATGCATGCACACAAACCACGGCATACACATGCTCCTCACGTTCACACTCATAACACTTTGTATGCTCATGTGTACACTTGTACACATTGTGGACATAAGGGCCACCATGCTAAGTTTTGCTATGACAGAGTACATTATTTAAATTTAGTAAATAAATTTGTTTAGGTTAGGAAAGGAGCTAACTCCCATGGATCTAAAAGAGTATGGGTACCAAAGACCACTCCTATTTTAATTGATGTAGGTGTGGGCTCTCACATGACGTGAGAGTGATGGTGCCTTGAGGTGGATGCGTTCCGAGCTAAATGGTGACTATTTTGGATGCATCACTTTCAAGGGGAGTTTGGTGGGAGGGCCACCTTGGTTTGGAGACATAGAGATGTGCCCTCATGATTTTGGTAATGATCTCTTACTCCTCATTTATGTTTATATGCTTTTCATATCATTGATCTATAACATTTTTTGATTACTATGTTAAATACCATGATAATTAGATTAGTGATATACATAATTAGTATTTGAGATACACCCATATTTATATGGACCATTATTTTTGTGTACTCACTTTAGTTTAACTATTGCGTATATCCTAACTCTAATAACATGTGCATTTACCTAATGATCATGTTGATTTTTGTTTCTATGCTTCATGATTTGATTACATGTTTAGATGTTAGTTTTCATTAAAACTTGAGTATATACTTGTACAACTAGTGAGCCACAAATAGATTATTAAATGTTTGTACTTGATTGCTCATTTGTACTCATTAGATGTACTAGTATAGCCTAGTTTTGATGATTCATGCATTTTGACTTGTATTCTCTATTTTGTACATATTTTCATGTTTGTGATAGCTTCATGTATATGTCTATTTTGTCTAAACTAATAATTAAACATATACATCCTTGAGCCACTTGCCTTCATGCATATATTTTTGTAGACTCGTTCATGTTTGGATATGTATGTATACTATAGTTTGTACAAAACATACATATGCCTTGAAGTTGTATTATTGAAAATTAAATTTTAATGATTTTCGTGTTTTTGTTTATAAAGAAATTTCACATTGAGCTTATTGCCTATTTTTATGACTATGTCTTTCATACAAAACTTATACACTCAAATTATTTGATGTTTTCTCATGATTTTATTTTCATGAGTATGATATGTGCTTTATAGATTTTGAGTGTTGATGATTGTGTGACTTACATGTTTTCATGGAATATATTTTTGTTTTATTCCTTACTTGAAGGATTTCATACTAGTTTACAATTTTATCATATAACTAGTTGCATATTCTTCATGTGGTAGAGTTTTCAAACGTGTTATAATTATTTTCAAACTTATTTTTGAAAACCCCTACCCATCTATGGGTGGTTGGATGGGCGACCATGCCTTGTATGCTCATATTGAAAATCAATTTAAACATGTGCATGAAAGGGTGGTAGGGAGTATGAGTTATACACTTGATTTTCATTGAGTTTTCAATTGGTATCACAATTGATTTCTATTTTGTATACTCATATTTGTTTTTATATATGTATGCTTTAACTTCAAATAGTATCAATTTCGATTGGTATTTATATTTTCATATATGTGTGTGTGTGTGTTTTGATTGTGCTTACTATATCTTTATATCTTTGAGCACAAATTTGGTCATACTAAGCTTGATTTAGTCCTTAATGACAATTAGTTTTAAATTGATATCTTATACAAGCATATGCATCGTTTTTATTACTATTTCATAAAGGGGAAGAAAATTCATATTTTACCTTTCAATCGATTTTGTCTACCATTGATATCTTACTCCCACTCTTTATGTTGAAAAATGATATTGATTTTCTAATTTGGTATCATATGCTCCTAATGAAAATTATTTTCAATTGGTATATGGTTCTTTTTCAATATTGGTATCAAGAATATTAAATTGATATTATTCTCTATTTGGTATCTCTATTACAAAATATTTTTAGTATTTAACCAAAAAGATTGGTTTATGTTTTTTAATGGTATCAAAAGTGTAAAATATTTTCAATTGGTACTAATTTTTTTTCAATTGGTATCAAGATTACCTATTTGTTTATATCTTTCAATTGATATCAAAATTTTATTGTTTTGTTTATTTTCTATTGGTATCATAAATTAGTATCATGATGTTTCGATGTGTACCTTCATAATTAATTGATATATCTTTCAATGGTATCATTTTGATTTATATTGCTTATATTCAAGGGAAGCTTAACATCTTCTCTGTATATAGATTCATGTTGAGTGTATGTCATATTAAAGTTATTGACCTTTCTTTGGTATGTAGTACACGTGTGTAGTAGGAGCTTCACTTCTCCTTTTGTTGTTAGAGTTTAGTCATCTCTTTTCATATAAATGCATGTATGCAGGGGGAGTTAACTTCACATCTTTCCTCTTCATAAATGTATATAGCATATACACCTTTATTATTTTGTTTTATGCAAAAAGGGAAAATATTATGCCCTTTTATTGTTTAAACCCCTTTGTTGATGAATTGACAAAAAGGGGGAGAGATATTTTCGAGTTTATATGCATGTTTGTTTATATGCATGTTTGTTTGAATTAATTATCCTTTACCATTGCAAAAGCATCTTTTATTGGTGGTATTGGTATCAAGAGCATCTTTTATTGTTTTTGTTGGTATTAAGAGTTTTTATTTGTATCAAGAGCAACATTGTTTTATTGGTATCAAGAGCTACATTTTTTTTAATGAAATTTTTATTGGTATCTAGAGCAATATTGCTTTTAAGAACATGTTTATTTAAAATAGAGTCTTTATTGGTATCAAAAGCATGTTTATTTCATTGATATAAAAGATCATGTTTGTTTTATGCATGTTTATGCATATTTATGTTGAGCATTCATTGAATATCTTATTGTTTATTACTACTGCATGAGTTAAGGGGGAGCTTCTATGAAGCTTAACTTTAATCCATGCATATATAACTCCATGAGTTTTATCATCATCAAAAAGGGGGAGATTGTTGGCCCAGAGGCCCTTCACTCTAGTTTTGATGATAATTAGCTCATGTAGTTATAGTTTACTAATAATCTTGTGATATTTAGTTTCAGATATTTGATCAAGATATTAGTAGGTGATTAGCTTCAACAAAGGTGTTTTGGAGCTTTCACATGGTGATTCAAGAGCTCAAGCGTCATGTTCACATCAGCACTCGGTTGGAGTCAAGCTCGGTGGATCACGTTTGGATCGAGTCGACTTGGAGACAGCGTTCTACAAGAAGACCTCGGTTTGTTTTAGGGTCTGTTTATTTCCCCGCAAAATCCCGCAAATCGTAAGTCGTAAAACTTCTTTTCCATTTTTCACTATTTGTTTCGCTGAAAAACAAGTTGCAAAATGCAACTCTCATTTTCCCACTTGCAGTTGCTACAGTTAAATTTGTGTTCATGTAAATCTCACTCTTACACTCACATTTTCTCATTTGCAATTGTTACAATTAATTTTGTGGTCATATAATCCCACTTGTAACACACTTGCAGTTCAAAGCAGTTACATGATAATCAATATATAATTTAATATTATTAAATATTTAATATTTTTAATAGTGTTCAATTTTTTATTTAATTATTTAATTATTTTATATTTTTAATCTTTAGTTTTTTATTATTTTTGATATTGTTGTAATATTTAATATTTTACTAATTTAATTTAATATTTTTATTTAATATTGTTATTTAATACTTTATTATTTTATTAATATTTATACCAATTTTTTATTATTTATTTAGAGTTAATATTTTATTAATATAACAATATTATAATTTAATATAAAATTACTATATATTTAATTATATATTTTTTAATATAAATAATTATTTTATTAATATTAAAATATACTTTATTATTATATTAATATTTTATTAAGTTAATATTGTAATAATAATCATTATAATAATATTACAATAATTATTATTATTAAATTATAATTATATTTTACTTTGTTAATTTTATATTTTATAATATAACAATAATATTATAATAAAATTTAATATTATAATAATTTTCAAGTATTTTTAATATTATAATATTATAACTATATTTTATTATTTTTCTTAAGATTTTTAATATTTATGTTTTATTAGTATTCTTAAAATTTTATATATGTACTTTAGATTTCCTTAAAATTTTATATTATTTATTTAGTTAATATTTTAGTAATATTTACTAATTATACTAATATTTTATTAATGTCATTGTTATAAATAAAATATTAAGATTATTAATATTTTATCTCAAATTTATTAATACAATTTAATTTGCAATAGTAGCTTTAATTTAATAGTATTTATAATATTTAAATCGCTGTTACAGTTAATTTTGTGGCCAACTTTTCACTTACATTTTTACGCTGCCAACCAAACACCGTAAAACACAATATACTTTTCCATTTACATTTTCACTTTACTAACCAAACACCGTAAAACACAATATATTTTCTCATCTACGCACTCACTTTATCAACCAAACACCGTAAAACACAATATACTTTCTCATCTACGCACTCACTTTATCAACCAACACCGTAAAAACAATATATTTTTCCTGCTACAGTTCACATTTCTCATTCTCATTTTACGACTTACGACTTGCGACGTTTTGCGGCGAAACAAACAGGCCCTTAGTACAGTTTGTTTAGATCTCATTGTAAAGATTATATAGTGTGATATGCTCAAGTTCACAATACACACAAGTTTCATGTTTATTAGTTTTTAGTTTTTGGTTTAACTGATCTTGGTTTTTAAGTCAAAAACATAGATATATTATATTTCATGTATATTGGATTCTATCCATATACAACATGCTTCAAAGTTGTTTAAATATCATGTTTTTGTATTTACATGAGTTTTAGAGAAAACGATTTTTCATTTCAAAAATCTTAGTTTTGAAAAATACAGTTTTTGGTGTAAGGCAAATTTCCTATCTCACAAAAATGTTTCAAATAATTTGAAATATGTGTTGAATTTTTATCACACAAATTTGTATTTCAAAGATATAATAAGAACTGATTTTTGTGGAATTTATATGTTTTTATGGGATTTAATTAAAGATAAAAACCTAAGTTTTTTAAGTCCTATAATGGCTAGACTGGCTGTCTGCCGGTCGACCGGACCGGTCGACCGTAGCAGTAGTCGGTCGACCGGTGCGGTCGACTGACGTGCACAAGCGTGCACGCCAGCTTGAGCTGATGGGCCGGTCGACCGTCCAGAGAGCTCTGCTCTCTGGAAATGGCCCCGGTCGACCGGGTCGGTCGACCGGCAGAGAGCTATGCTCTCTGTATCCAGTCTCGGTCGACCGAGCCGGTCGACCGGTGGGCTCAACGGTTAAAAATATGACCGACCGGCCCGGTCGACCGGAAGAGCATTTCAGCCCTTTCCAGCTGCCAACGGGCAGATTTCATATGGGGCTATATATACCCCGCATTTGAGTTTATTTTCAACAAGATTTCCAAAAGCAAAAATTCTCATTCTTTATAGTGTTTATATACAAGTTTTCAAAAGAGTTTTTAAGCCAAAAGATTTTATCTTTTATTTGTTTAAAGGGTTGGAAAAATCAAGAAAAGGAGAAGTCTTTGAGATTGTTTTTATCTTCATTTTTATATCTATTTTAGAAGTTTTCTAAGAATTTTTCTTTGTGTTTTTTATTTCCAAACTCTTTATTTCTCACACTTGAGCTTATCTATCTATCCTATCTATAGGATCATTATTTTGTGAGAAAGAATTGGTTTGTGGTTGAAAGAGACCACCAAGTTGTAATCCTTTCATCTTTGTGATATCCCTCTAGTGAAAGGTAATTGTGTTGATATCCCTCTAGTGAGAGGTAATTGTGGAAGTGGTATTTGTATCCCTCTAGTGAGAGGTGAAGATTGTGTTGGAATCCCTCAAGTGTGAGGTGATTGTGTTTGAGTGGCTTTGAGCCCTATCCCTCTAGTGAGGTTGATCTTTGTTTGGCAAAGTGCCTAACCCTCTAAGTGTAGAGGTGTTTTTGAGTTGTGTCTTGCCTCTAGTGAGAGGTTGTATTTGAGAGAGGAGTTGTGTACTCCCAAATTGTATTTGCCCAAATCCTCAGTGGAGGTTCCTTGTGTGGGAAGTCCTGTGTGGACGAGTTAGTGGAAATCCTTCTATGTAAAGGCGGGAATGTAGAGCTGTGTGCTCGAACCTCGAAACATATCTGTGTGTTTGTGTTTGATCCACTTTTCTCTAACTCTCTCTCTTATATTGTGTCTTGCATTGATTCATATTGTCATATCATATTTATATGCTTGGGATTTGTTTGTGTGTGCCCATACTTGTGAAAACCAAGAGAGCTTCATATAGCACCTCAACTCTTATTCAGAGGAATCAAGAGGAGTTAGTCCAGAGCCCTTCACCAGGAATTCGGCTACACTCTTTGGTTACACTAAGTGTGTTGCTTTAGTTTTTAAATTCCGCATTATTTGTCATAGATTAGTTATACACCTATTCACCCCCCTAGGTATACTTTCAAATAGCCTATCAAAATAAGATAATATTTAAAGTTATAAATCCTAAATGAATTTAAACTCTAATATTATGGCTATTAACAAGAGGATTTGAAGACAAATGCTAGACATAATTTTCCAACAAAATACAGGGAACTTTATAGAATTGCCATATTACATTCAACTCTAATGCAAAGCAAAGAACTAAATATGAGAGCTTCTTAGAAGAAAAGCTAACTAAAAATAATAAAATAAAGGGTAAATTTCAGAAAATCCCCTTGTACTATCGTCACATCGTAAAAACCCCCATGTACTATTAAAATGGCACAAACCCGAGCACAATAATTTAACAAAAAACACCGCTATAGTATCACAATATTTTGCAATTTCATCAAATCTAAGATAATGGACGAGATTTTTTTTTACCATACCTTAGCTAGTACAAGTATGTTATTTACTAAATTCAATAAAACAATAGAATTTATTGTTAAATAGTACAAGCTATTTTCTGCTGAATATGATAATAGTATATGGGTGTTTTCTTTACAAAACCATGACAGTGCAAGTGGGTTTTCTGTAATTTACCCTAACAAACAACAAAGAAGTAACAAGTGGGTTTACTCTAAACACACCGTAGAGAGGTCCAAAGAGGGGCAGAATCAAGAGGACAGAAAGACCCCCCCCCCCCCCCAAAAAAAAAAAAAACCCACCCACCCCCCACAACGCAAAAAAAAAAAGACAACAACAAAGGCATAAACATGTTAAGGAAAGTGATGTGGGTAGGATTTGTGGTGGGATTTTGGTAGAATTGGGGAAGAACAAGGAATTGGAAAACAGTTATGATCACGGATCGCAACCCGGATCTTGGCTTCACCGCCTGATTCGATTTAATCCATGAAATTAAACCAAAACACACAAACTTTCATAGGAAAATAAGTTTAATCAATTCATCATTAACTTTAAAATTCAATACATGGCTATATATATAGTTTACAATTCGTGCACCATACATGCAATTATTGATAAAATCAAATCTAATAAAATCTAATTCAAATTGATCCTAAAACTTAACCAAATCTAATCAAATCTAAATTTAAATAAAATCATAAATCTTGCTAAGTTTGAGCCATACGATTCCCCCATCATTCTCCCCGACTTGAAAACATTTATTCCCGATTAATTTAGTTGTAGACACAAGTAAGCACAACCGGATGAAACTGAACCTCATCATGAATCATCAATCAAGTCAAGGTACGTCATAACTGAACCAAGGTGGTGGGGGTGGAACTGACTTCCGTGACAAGCCGGCTGTGAAAGATGGTAGGTCGAGTCAATCACAAGTAGTAGATGCAAATCATCCGTGATAAACATTGAACGGACTGCACTTTGCACTATGAGTAAACTGATCTTCTGTGATCTTATCTCTTGTAGAAAAATATGCAATGGGTCGCAGACGTCAATCGATCTCAAAGATCTACAAGAGTCTCAATAAGAGGCTCTTTTTCATTTCTGCCTCTAGTTTTGACTTATCAACAACTTTTGAATCTAGCACATCAACACTATCTGGCCCGACGAGGACTGAAGGCTCTGAATCTAGATCAACTTTGCTTCCATGTCTTTTATAATCATCTGGATGCCTTCTAGAGTCTCCCCAAACTCAGTGAAGAGAAGGTGCGGAGCATACCGAGTACAAAGTAGGTCTTGCAAGACAAACCAACATCGACAGGAACTATGGTTATCTTTTCACAACCAATAAGCTTCTTCAAACACTCTCATTTGGGCATAGAGGCACTTATGTTCACATGTCGAACAAAATAACTGAAAAAAGTTCAAGATTGGTTTCCCACTTGTCAAACCCATCACAGTCATGGGAACCAAAAAAACACAAGATAGCCACATACATATCCCGTTCAACTTTTTTTCATCACCATCAGTATATATGTATCAGCCACAAAAGTAAAAATATATGATGAAACTTTAGAAATCACCCGAAAATCTCAATAGCTCGCAGTGGGCTCAAATCAAGCTGGAAATGGGATCTGAAATGCTGATATTATGCTGCAGGAACGGTATCGGTACCAAACAGAGGCTTTTAGAAGACAGTCATGAACTCTTTCAGTGACTCTGGGACTCAGTTAGGACCCAGCGCTTTGACCAGAGCTCGAAATGGACTCCGAATAGACGAGAAATTGGCTCTAGACTGCTATTGTGCTGTTGTTGGCTGGCTGAGTTGACTCACTGAGTCAACTTGCTGAGCAAATTTGGGCTGACTCAGTTGAACAGAAGAATGACCAAGTTGACTGAGTCAGTTAGGCTGACTCGCTTTGCTGCTGGTCGGGTTCGGTTGTAAAGAACCCTAGTCAGGTCGGGTTAAGTTATTGAACTCCACTAAAAATAATTGGATCGATTCGAGCTTGACACATACCCGATCGATCCAACTCTCTTATGCACGCTTTGATAGCTAGGGTTTCAAATCTGCGGGGGCGGCAGTTGTCGAAGAAATGCGACGGGGGCAGCAAATGACTCGAGGTTACTGGGACGTCGACGGAGGTCGACGAGGGATGGCAGAGCTCTGGTGAAAAAGTGTTGAGTCGGAAGACCCTGGCAAAGTCGACAGAGGTCGAAGGAGCGAAGGAGCTCCGGCGAGATCGGGGACGACGACGAGGTCCTGAAAACACTAGCGAAACTCTGATGAGGATCCTGCAAGGACAGTGAAGCTCCAACGAATGTCCAGTGATGTCAGTGAGGCTTTGGCGAAACTCCAACGAGTGTGATGTGGGGGTGTTGTCAATGAATGACCTAGAGGGAGGAGACGACGAGGAAGGGAGATGAAGACGGAGGTGGTTGTCGTTGTCTTCGGCTGCAAGATCGTTGGCGCGACGAGATCGATGAAGATGGTGGTTGCAGTCGGAAATAACGGCGGCAGCGGCGGGTGAAAAGCCTGGGGGTTTGTCGGTGAAGTGATGAACAGTAATCCGTGGTCACTGTTCACGGGATAGTATTTTTTATTTTTCTCTTTTTTTCTCTTTTTTTAGAAAATTCAGCTCTGATACCAAATTGATGTGGGACAGAGGAAGATTTAAGATTTGTGGTAGGATTTTGGTGGAATTGGGGAAGAACAAGGAATAGAAAAATAAATTTTATTCAATTCATTATTAATTCAAAATTCAATACATGGCTATATATAGCCTACAATACGTGCATCATACATGCAATTATTGATAAAATGAAATCTAACTAAATCTAATTCAAATGGTTCCTAAATCTTAACCAAATCTAATCAAATCTAAATCTAAATAAGATCCTAAATCTTGATAATTTTGAAACGTATGATTCCCCCATCAGAAAGCCACCAGATAAAACTGTAGAAGATGGATAATCCATACAAAAACAGTTCACCAGTTAATTTCCATTTCTTCATGGATCCCAAACTAGAGGCTTAAAATGAAGGAGATATTGCAGTGATCAAGGATGGAGCAAAAGGTTCACATGTTAGCCCATTTTATAGGAAAATTCAATAACGTGACCTGTCACTTTTCTGTTTTGTTATAGTAGCAGATTTACACGTAAGACTTCAAATTGTTTTGTACTCCAAAACTTTTAGAGAATTGGGTCCCACAATGTCACTTACCATTTCATGAATCCTAAATCCAAGTGGTGATACTAATGTAAGAACACAAAGTGCATTTTTTATAATAAAAAAAAATTCAGAAATTTCAGCAAAAGATCGACCACAAATTAGGCTGCTATCCCACAAAATGAAAAATAAGACATTAGGGTATGAATTAGCATAGTATTAGATAATGAAGAGCCTCATAGACTGAATCATTTGTTCACCAGTGAAACCGTGGGCCACAATACAAACTTCACAGTCCATGAGGCATTCTTACAGCTATTAGACAATTCATCCAAAGGAGGGTTGACAGAAGACCCATGTCAATAAGCTCTAAGATATATGAATAGATATCAAAGCATTAGTGAAGATAGGACAAAGTGCCAATCTTAATTGACAAAGCAGATTGAACAAAAGATGAACAGGAGAGCCTGGTAGGTTATGTCAAAAGTAGATAATCAAATAAATACCCCATGTTTCAACGGTTCACCCAAAAACGTTAAGCATGAGCTTAGGTTGCAATAATTAAGTTGGTAGTTGGCTCACACAAGCTTCAAGCCATTCCTGACAAGCTACCATACTGAAAGAGTGCCCATTACAGGTAGAGGTAAAACAGTTTAACAATGCAGTAAATCAGAAAAAAGGATGTCGGCTAGGAAAAAATAACGCAATTAGAAGAATAACTGCAGTTTCTATTAAGAGGCTGAGGTAAACAAACAATTTAAGAATATTTTCCTTAACTCAAGATAGGATGGATAGGTCTAATAGCAGGTTAGTTAATTCGGGTCCAATTTTTTATGGATCATCTATACAATCCCGGATTTAAATTATGGAATCCCAAGAGTTGAATCAGGTTACTATTTCGAGTCTTCATTGAGTAGCACATAATAATTAAGTTCATTAAATGGCATTTCAAAATCTGCTAATGTTCTACTGTGTAATTGCCTATGCAAAGGCTGAGTTCTTCTGTTTATATCCTGCTAGATTTTTGGCGCGCACAATGATTGTGCAACAAAATATTATCCCCCCTAGAATACAGTAGTTTGAATTTTAATGCAAATCTATAGCTTGTGAAGGACTTTTATGAAAAAGCATGAGTTTCTGGTCTTTTTTAATTGAATGTGCGTGTCAATCCTCAAAAAATTGTAATCACAGGTCATTCTGCATCTCTATGCAATTTTTCGTCAATTATTAGGGTCTAAAAACAATTTATTCTTCAATATAGAGTCTTGAAGATAGTCTTCCTCTACTTTTAATGCCCGCCATGCACCTGGCTTTAGCACTAAAATAGTATAATTCTAATTCTTCTATTTCACTATTCTTTCTCTATTTCTCTGTTTCTGGCAGCAAGAAGCCACTTCTAAAACCATTCTTTCAGCGTCAAAAGCAGCCACCTTCCCAGTATTCTTCATCCATCAATCAGGACATCAATCAACAACCATAAAAACCTCTTCCTGTAATCTAAAACCTAGATATCTTCAAAAGACCCAAAAAATCCCAAATGTTACACTAGAAAAACTCTAAATTGTAAAAGATATGGTAAAAAAAAAATGGATCATTGGACTACTTTGGAGACAAAAAAACTACCAGTTAAATCTTACCACCATTTAAGTGCAGCAATGCAAAGGTTTCATCGAAATCGTACAAAGACACCTGAAAAACTACATGCTAGAGCAATGAAAGCAAGAAAAAGGGCGACAAAAGAATGGGCCTTGTGACCTGACTCTCAACAGGAAGAAAAAGGCTTTTAAGAGCCTGCCTTACTATTAGAGGGGAGCAAAAAACATTTTGGGGCCCAGACTAGACTAACGAGCCTCGATTTTTCCATGGTGATTTTATCGAGCGAAATTTAAATCGAATTGATTTGGAACTGACTAACCAAAGTTATTAGAGCCTATAAAGGCTTTGTGCTGTAAGTACTGTTCAGACTTAAATTGTAATTCATTTGTTTTTTCCTGCTATTGTCTGTCTTATGCATCTTCAGCCTAAAAATTTGTTTTTTAGACTTTAATTCACCCTAATTGCATGGATTGCACATCTACATAATTACCAAGTTCTGTGATGACCCCTCGGTTTGAAGTGCTCTCTCTGATTTGTAATTTATATTACCAGTACCAGCTGATATGCTAGACGTGTCCCAGTACGGAACACACCGATGTATCAGCTGGTATCAGCGATATACTGCTTGGAAACAATTTTATTTATTTATTTTAAATACTTTGAAATTAAATAGTAACTGGTATATCAATGATATACTGATTATACCATAATGCTTTGAGTGATATATTAGTTGAATCATTTGGTATACCATTAAGAATGTTCTCTCTTTAATAAGATGTGAAAATAATTAAGTTGATGAAATAAAAGTGTCTAACACTTGTAAAATTAAAATTGTGATCAATATGTATTTTTCATTTAATATTTCTCCTATTAAGAAATTAGAAAACAATTAAATAAATAAAAACACTTGTAATATATAAAATAAACAATTAATACATACAAATTTCATTAATTGTAAAAAAGGTCTCTTATACATAAACTAAATACTAATAAACAATTATGTTGTTACACCATATAAAAAAAATATAAAAAAATATAAAAAAAAGGAGTTTGCAATTAATTTTATTTTGTAAATAAAAGAATTATATAAACTGATTTTTTACTAATTTCATAAATAGTGTTACTCTTATAAATTTTAAAATTAGGTAATAGTAAATAATAATAATAATAATAATAACGTAAAGAATTTTTCTCCATAGTTAACACACAGTAAATAAATTTAATGGTCTACCAGTCGATATCATGCATTTTAATAATATCGCCCAGTACTACACCGGCGGCTTGTGAGTATGAATGCCGATATTGGTCTAGGATTTAGTTTTGTTCAAACGCTAATGGTCCCTCATCGGTATCGGTATACTCTGGAAACTTTCTGTTTTACTTTATACATCCGTAGTAAATGTTTTCTCATGCATGTTTTCTTTTTTTTTTAAACATACTATAGACACACTTGAACCTGGAACTCACCGAACCCACTTCCACCATTGAGCCAGGCCTCACTTGTGTTTTCATGCATGTTAGGTGGCAGTTGGCACCAATGTGTCAATGTGAATGATGCAATGGTCATCATTCTAGCATGGGTTGTCGACAAAACAATTTTATCCATGCAGAGGATATATTAGGATAGTTAAAAAAAAGTAAAAAAGCGGCCAAGTTTGGTTGTATAAATTGGGGAATTAAAATGCGGGTCTCGCAAAATGAGATGTTTGGCTTGGAATTTGATGAGGCACAGTGGGGCAAAAAAGAAGAAAAATGAAAATCTTAAGATAGTATATATGGTTGTATAGAGAATTGGGAGAAAAAAAGGGGAGGAGGTCATCAGTACCTCACTTTTTAAATTTTTAATCTTTAAAAATTGCTATTCTCCACCTTTAAGTTTCCTACCAATTTATAACGCCTTTACTTAATCTCAAACAAACAAAAAAGATTTGAAATGAAAGAAAGCTGCAGGGAGGCCCACAATTCCTCCACTTTCTCTTTTCTAAGCAAAACAAACAGACCGTAATTTCACTTCAATGCTTGGCTTTAGCTAGGAATTGTAATTCAAAGGACAAAAAAAATTTGGGATAATTCCCCTCCAATTCCTCTATTATGTTTTGGCTCAATGGAATTGAGAGGAGGAAATTAGGGAGCCATGTGATTTTGGGCCACAAAAATCCAATTCCTTTCCTAAATCCACCAAACCAAACACACCGTACATATTATTGCTTTAAAAATATTTCTCCTGATTGGATTTCGTTTGAATTAATATTACAAATGCATTTTGACTTTTTGGATAGTCCTGTATAAATTAGGGTTAGGAATTGGGTCAAGCCGGCTGGCCCTGGTCTGACAAAATCTGACTTGATTGAAGCTAGGCATGTGCTGAGCATTTTTAAGTTTAAGCAAGCTTGTGCATAGTTTTCAGTCAGATTTTTAATTGATCGGATTTAAGCTCAAGGAGTGTGACCCGATGAGCGTGAGTGAGATGTGTGCTTATGAATTTTTAAGCTTTTGAGCAGTTTGTACAAGAAATAGTTATGTATTAATGTCATTTATATTATATGTTAGTTATTACATTATTAAAATAATAAAAATGAAATCCACAAGATACAAATATCTTGTGGCCGTATTAAAGAAAGTATAGTTTTGGTTGAATAGTAATCAGGTACCGTTAACATAATTTGTAATTTAATAATAAATATAGAGTGGTGATTTTTTTCACTTATTTGTTTATTGTTCCTCACTTAATAAATTAGAAAAAGTATATATTTAAGGATGAGTCCAATAATGGCTCAAGTGCAGCCCATTAGTTTAGAAATTGACTCCAGCATGAAAATCTAAGCCCCATTATTAAATGGGCCAGGTTCGGGCTCAAGAAATTAAGTGTGTTCTGACTTGGGCTTATATAAGTTTGGCCTAAGCGGCCAATTCCCACCCCTAAATAAATGGTATATTTGAATATAATTTGGCAGTGAAAACATGTAATATTTAAAATAAATGTAAAAAATGAAACACTCTAAATTAAAACATTTTGAGATGCTAAATAGAATAATTGTGATTATTATGGACGGAAAGATAAATATTTGTAAATTTTGAATAATCAGATGTGTTCAATAATTAGAAACTAAAAGATTTTGATGTGCCACAGTGTATATACAATCTCACTCTAATAAGAGTACTAAGGGTGAAACAAATTGCTTGGGCTATTGTCTCTTATGGACTCGCAAATATAACCGTCACCGATGCTACAACTTATTTTCCTGTGGAGAAAAGGTTCAATAAAAGATTATTTGATAGATTTTTCTATAAAATATTTTTATATTCATATTGAGTTCATCCCTTTTAAATTCTTTAAGCGGGTTAAAAAGCAAAAACTGTGTGGTGAAATTATATGGATTGTACATGTACTTCCGACTTAGTATTAATTGGGTAAACATAAGTTTAAATGTAGGTCACCAAAATTATCTTTGATGAGCACATATAGGACTTAGTCAGGCAAACATATAGATCATGTGGTAATGAAACACGACCACATATCATAAATTTTTTATAAAACACAATTGTCTTTTTTGAATCATTTCAAAGTAAGATGGTTTGAATTATTTTAAATCAGAAAAATGTAAGACCACGTCAGAAGTTAATAATGGAAATAGCACAAAATTTCAATTAGATT
>JAVJIF010010991.1:0-74028 GCA_038442645.1 Agave tequilana | reverse complement strand
TGAAGGGAGGATCCGAGACCTTATAGGTGACGTCCTCTTTCCCGTGACCTGCAAGAGGACTATACCCACCACCATACCTACTGTGATCATAACAAACCCGGGCCATTGCTGGTGCGTCATGTCCAATAAGGCCTTGACGGATGTCATTAGTCGCGCGAATTCTCCTCGCCCATGACAAGGAGCTTTGATTCCCTGAGTGTTCGCCAATCGAATAAGCTCGCTGGATAAAATATTCTCCTAAGAGCCCAGTGTAAATACAGAAGACTAACTGAAACTACCAAAACCTGTAAGAAACAAAAACTAAAGGGTTAAAATTCTGTTAAGGTAGGAACGTAAGGTCAGACACGGTTGAAGTTGTAAACTTCAGACGCAGGGAAGACCAGTGCAGAAGGTTTAAAATTCTGTTAAGGTAGCAACGTAAAAGTTGAAAGGCAGACACGGTTGAAGTTACGAACTTCAAACGCGGGTTTAACCAGCGCAGATATGAACGCGATCAGGTTTTGGATCCGCATCTGAAATAAAAGACGCAAGGTAACCCGGACGCAAAGGTCGCCACACCCGCGTTTGAAAAAATAGGGGTTGCCACATCTAAGTCCAGTGATCGCGCCTAGACTAAAAAATGCGAGGCTTGCATGAAGCCTGCATTTCAAAATCCATAACTTAAAAAAAATTTAAGTATAGGACTCAGATGCGACATTCAGTAAAACTTGCGTCTGATCTTACAAGACGCGAGAATTATAAGAAGTCTGCGTCTGAACTCCCCACACTTAGAAATATTCTGAGCATTGAGTCCAAAACGCAAGGCCCGTGTTCAATAAACCGATACAGACTCAAGTTGATGAAGCAAAGACGCAGAGGTCATCAAACCCGCATCTTACCTACCAATTCAAGAGCCGCGTCTAAAAATTAAACACAGACATGACCCTCGCGCTGGCAGTTCACATTCAAAAGAGACTTAAGAGTTAAAAGAACTTTGTAAACCTCTTCAATGACAGAAATCAGATTAGATGGTTTTACTACCTGAAATGGGGGCCTCATGCGTGAAAAGACTACCCATTTGAATCTTCAAAGCAACAGCGCCCGAGGACGAGAAATCAGACTTGGTCTTCAGTGCCATTTTGACCGTGAGATCGGTGTTGAAGATGGGGAAAATGGAAAAAGCTTCAAGCTTTTCTTAGCCCTAGATATAATACTCAGCGACGAAGAAGAAAAGTCTAATGATGACTCTTGAAAGACTATTGTCTTTTATAAACACAGTGATCCGCAGAGATAGTGGCACATGACTCGAGGCCTAATCCCGCCTGACGCGTGGCGTGCGTCTTAAATGCGATGCAAATTTCGCACGTCAAAGGAAAGATGTCCCCCTCAACTCTGCCAGACATGTGGCAACGCGCCCAAAATGCGGACTCACGTTTAACAAAAACCGCATCCCTCCAAAAGTCGCGTCTCTTCAGCGAGGCCAAAGCTGCGCTTAGTCAACAGAGTGAGAGCTGGGTCTTCACTTCAAGATCGCATCCCTATAAAGGTCGTGTTTCTTCAGACGAATTAATAAATGTGTCCCCACTCTGAGTGAGGACTGCGTCTCTAGAGCAACATGACCCCTGCGTCTACAAGACTTACTGTCAGACTTTATTCTACAAATCAGTTCAACAGTAAACTGGCACAAGCAGACGACTGTTTACCCCTAGTTTAATAGTACACCAACAACCAGCTCTGAGCACTAGGAGGTCTAGACACCCACCACGATCATCTCTGGTGGCTTCAACGAGTTTTATAGTACATTCACAAAGACCATACTCCAGACAAGTTCAAGCTCAGAGTATCTTAAATGATTGTCAGTCCAATCATGAGAAGTATGAATTTAACCAGAGTCCAAAGTATTTCGAAATCCATCCCAGTCAACCGCGGAATATCAAAAACTTTGGAGGAGATTTTGTAGGCTGTCTAAAAATCACTGAAGACAAGTCAGAGCAGAATCCAAGCTCCAGACGTAAGACTATGTTGGCCCAAAGGCCATTATCCCAGTTATTTTGATGATAACAAAACATATTTAGTTATATATTTAATAATTTTGTTTAAAAGGATTTCAGGTTCAAGAACAGGTTTTGACGACTCCACTTAAAGACTCACACGTTTGGAGTTCGCCCAAGATTTGCATTCCCAAGCTAAAGCACAATAGGAAGCTTCGGGAATAAGATATTGAAGAAAAGAACGAGTCAAGACTACGAAGAAAAAGAACTAGCATAGACTATGAAGAAAACAAGATTTGTATTTTTATTTTCTATTTTAGATATTTTGTCAAAGCTAGATATTAGAAGTAGAGCTATGGGATTATCACACACACACACACCTTTTTAGTTAGGTTCATGGCTTCAAAAAGATTTTCAATTTCCATTTTCTAACTTAGATTTAAAGTGAACATGTTTGGAAATAAACTTTTTAGAAAGACAATAGTTTTGGAAAAACATTTTTATGGAAAAACAAGTTTTTATCAAAAGGATTTTTATCAAACTATTTTAACATGATAGATGTATGACATATGCTCATACTCTATGTTTTTACAAGTTCCAAGAATTTTACCCAAGACCTAAAACCAAAACCCCAAAATTCTGGTTCTGGAAGTTCTGATTTTTCAGAACTTACAGTACCCGGTCGACCGGCCCGGTCGACCGATGTGCACAAACTGTGCATGTGTATATCAGTCGACCGACCCAGTCGACCGAGGCACATTTGCGTTCACAGGATTTTTCGGTCGACCGACCCGGTCGACCGTAGAGCCCCAACGGTCACATTTTTGACCGTTGGCGGTCGACCGACCCGGTCGACCGGACTCTGTCAAAAGTTCTGACAGATCCAACAGCTATTTTTTCAGGCTGATTCTCTTTTGGATTTGATACCAACGATTTTGTGAGGCTATTTTTGACCCCTATAAATAGAGGGTCACCTCATATTGATAAGACATCTATTGAAAAATATTGCAAAAGATTTTCACAAGAGCTTTACAAAGAATTCCAATTCCTTTCTTTTACAAAAGATTTTTCAAAGCCTAAATTCCCAACACCCAACTTGTAGCCTATTCCTCTACATTCTCTCTAGTTTTTGCACACCACAATCCCAAGCTCTACATCTATATCATTGGTTCTAGGATTGTGCAAGTGAGCTATTTTGATCAAGTGTGATCACCTTTCTTATTGAGTGAAGTTGTAGAGGCATCGGCCTCAAGGGAGCTAGTGAGCTTCGGGTGGTGTTGCGGCATCACAAGTGTAGGGACAAGTGTGTCCTTGTATTGGCGATCCGGTGGGATCAACGATAGTAGTGCAAATCCTTCAAGTGTGAAGGCGGGGACGTAGAGCGTGGCTCGAACCTCGGAAACACATCCTTGCGTTTGCGTTTGCTCGAATTTTCTCTCAACTCTACTCCTTTTAATTCTTGCACATTTATTGTTTTATTTATTGCAAGTCTATATTTGTGCTACTTGTGTGTTAAATTTTAAATTCCGCATTATTGCCATAATTCATATAGCCATCACCTATTCACCCCCCCTCTAGGTGATTTCAATTGGTATCAGAGCCTAACCCTACAACTTAGGTCTAACCACCTTAGGGAGATCCATATTTGGCTATATACATTTTTGTTGCATTTATATTTGCTTGTGCATTCATGGCATCCATGGACTTCTCTAGCATTAAATCCCCACCCAAGTTTGATGGTTTAAACTTTCCCATTTGGAAGGTGAAAATGAATCTCTTCCTTAAATCCCTAGGAGTTAGGGTAGCTAGGGCTATAACCAAAGATTTTATTGAACCCACTAGTGATGAGAGCACATGGTCCGAGGATACTTCCAAAGACTATGAGGCTAATGCTAGGGCACAATATGCATTGACCCAAGCATTAAATGAGGATGACCTTGCACGCATAATTAATTGTAAATCCGCATTTGAGGTTTGGAACATACTTATTGTGACTCATGAGGGAACGTCACAAGTCAAAAGAGCTAAGGTTGACTTGCTACGTTCTCAATATGAGAATTTTTATATGTTTGATAATGAGAGCATTGATGATATGCTCACTCGTTTTACAAAAATAACTAATGCTCTTTCTTCTTTAGGCGACAAGATTGATAATGATCAAAAGATAAGGAAGGTGATTAGAGCTCTTCCCAAAGCTTGGGAAGTCAAGGCGACCACACTCAAGGAGCTCAACGACAAAGAGGAGATGGACTTCTCCGACTTCATCGGAAATCTCAAGACGCATGAGATGGAGATGAAAGTTAGAGAAGAGAGGGAGGCACCAAAGAAGAAGATGATTGCCTTCAAAGCCACTCCTACTACCATTGAGGAAGACGACTCATCCGAAGATTGCGATGAGGATTTCGCCATGCTCATCCGGAAGGTGGGCAAGATGTTTTACAAGAAGGGACGGCAAAGTAACTTCCGAAGGGGGAAGCCTCAAGGAAGGTACGAGAAGAAAAGAGAAGAACCCGGTCCTTACTTCCATTGTAAGAAGATCGGTCACCTAATTGCCGATTGCCCCGCTCTCCAAGCAACCACCTCCAAGCACGGGAAGAAGAAGAAAGCCTTGGCCGCTACATGGGATGACTCGGAGTCGGAATCCGAAGAGGAGCACGACGCCGCTAACATGTGCTTTATGGCACAAGGTGAGGATTCATCTAAGGTATGTCTAGAAACTTCTATTGATGATGATGATCTCTCAATGGATGAACTTGCTCAATTTTTTGAAGAATTGCAACATAGGTATGAGATTTCACAATCTCATAATAAGAAACTGAAAAAGGAAAATGATGTTTTGAAGAACAAACTTGAAATTTGTTTAAAAGAGAAAAATGAGTTATCTAGTTCTTTTGAAAAATTGAAAAATGATTTTGATAAGTATAAGGTAGCTAATAAAGGAAAAACCCCCATGATTTCTAGTAATAAAAATATTTTTGTTGAAATTCAAAAACGTGTTGATTCTTTAGATAACACTTTAAAGAAATGTGCATTTGATTTTAACAAGCTTGCATCTAAATTTCCTAAGGGAGTAGCCCAAGGGAAACATGTTCATCATAAACATGCTACACATAAATATGCACACACACACATAACCATGCTTTTATGTACAATAGTGGTAGAATTTTTATTTGCACGTATTGTGGCCGCAAAGGCCATTTAGAAAAGTTTTGTTATGCTAAGAACAATGTTAAAAATAAATTGTTTGGGTTCGCCCCGGATCTAACCCCAAAGGACCCACTAAGATTTGGGTACCAAAAGAGCCACCGAATTTAAATGATACAGGTATAGGTGGATCTACCCCCTCCAAGACTTAGGAGGAGGTGGTGCCCGGGTGGTTGATGCATCGGAGCTTAAAGAACAATCGTGCATGCATCACTATCGTGGAGGCACCTATTTTGGAGATTGCCCTTCAATTGGTAACATCTCCATTTAAAAGCTTTTGATTTTTAGTCATGAATTGATAGTTTGCTTTTGTACTCTATTGATATGCTTGTATAGAACTACTTTTCTATCATATTGTATATGTGCCTTGTGTTAACTCCTATATCTTTTGTTTCATGCCTTGTTATTGTATGTCCACATGTTTAGTTTATAATTTGTGATTATATACTTGTATACATATACACATTATTTTCATAAATAAAATAAACATTTGTAAAATTTTCTATGTAAACAAACACCTTAAAGATGGCAATTGCGCACCTCAACTCATTCAAGAGGAATCAAGAGGATGAAGTTCAGAACCCGTCACTGGGTATTCGGCTTCAACATCTTTAAAATCTTTGTTTAAATATGAAAATTAAAATTAAAAAGGAATTGCATGAATTTTGATGTTGTAATAACTTAATGAAGATTTAAAACCTGTTGGTGTATTCCTATATGTTTAATATGTCATACCTATTTTGACTACAAATTACTTTAAAATTTTTTTTTGGGCCAGATGCTGTTAACAGATTTCAGGCAAAGCCGGTCGACCGACCTATAAAGCCCCGGTCGACCGACTCTGCCTGAGAAGAAATTTTTTATTTCTTTTCTGTTATCGGTCGACCGACTATATGTCCCGGTCGACCGCTCTAGTCTGCAGAGTTCTCGGGTTAATTCGGTCGACCGACCCGGTCGACCGTTCTGAAAATTTAGAACTCTCGGTTGTTTCGGTCGACCGGACCGATCGACCGATCGTCGAATTCTGCCCTATAACTGTCATTTCTTTTCACTTTTTTCTTTCTCTCTCTCTCACTCAGCCGACGAACCCAACTCCATCTCTTCTCCAAAATTTTCTTTTTCTCTCCAATCTCTCAACCGATCCCAAATTAAATTAAAACCCACTTCCAATTCCTTATTCTAGTGCCTGATCTTCAGTTTCAACTCAATCCAACCGCCAGATTTGCAGAAAATCGGATTTTTCAGTTAGGGTTTGAGTTCTTCACTGTTAAGGTAAAAATTTGATTTTTCTTGTGATTCTTCACTTCTAGCTTTGTAATCTTCCTTCTATTGTTAATACATTAGGTTACTTAGCTATCTAGATCGTGCCATAACTTGTTTAAACCTAAAAATTCCATTTTTTCATCATGCCGAAACGATCTCGAACTGAGAAAGGGAAGGCTGTTGCTCAACCTTCATCTCAGGTTCCTAGACCCGTTAGGCTCTTCCTAAATGACCTTGCTGCTGATCGTACTCCCATCTTTCCACGAGGAACATTAACTCGGGGAGATTCGTTGTTATCCAAGATTTCGAACACTTGAATATTCCTCACATCCTGCAGTCCAACAATTTAGTGGAATTTTTGACCATCAAGGAGCAAGTTTACACATCTCTTGTTCCTTACTTTTATGCAAATTTTGAATTTGATGGTAATCGTATCACTTCTAGAGTTTTAGGTAGAGACATCGACATTTCTATTGGTCGATTTGCTAGGATTCTGCATCTCTCCACTGGTGGAGCGGATGTGTATACCCATGATCTGCATGACTTTGAATTTCCGGAGGGTGAGTCTTTGCTCACCGCATCCACTCTAATCCACGGGGATGACAACCCCGGCTTGGTTAGAAATGAGGTTGTGAGTAGGTACACTCTCCAAGCCCAAGTCCTGGCTAAAATTATTTTCTTCAACATTGTCCCCAAACATGGTGAGTATAGCCACGCTAGGGGTTCCGTACCATTGATTATCTATTGCCTTCTTCGAGGCATTAAGATAAACTTTCCTAGAGTCATAGCTTCTCACATGGCTTCTGATCAGATTCGTACTGCGGGTAGGAGCTTGCCCTACGGCATGCTAATTACCCATCTTCTTAGGGCTCTTGATTTTGATCTTTCTGGTGAAAGTCCCTTCAATCCCTTGACCAACATCAACGGAGTTGTCCTGAAGATGATGGAAGCCCAGCTGTGTAGACACGCTCCTGTGCAACTACATATTCCTCCGGCTGGTCCTGGCTCATCTTCTGCACCAGGATCTTCTTCCTCTTCAGCCCCTGTTTTTCCTCCTGAGTTTCAGGCCTTCTCTCTTCGGAGGTCCGCTCTCAGATCGAGGCGCACCAGGCCTGGGTCGAGAAGCGCGACGTAACTATTCGTGCGGAGTTGGATGCTCGTGCCATTCAGGATGCTGCTTTTCGGGCGGAGATCCGAAACGACATGTCATATTTTGCTGAGTCCATGAGATTCGTGGACGTTCAGTTTCAGGCTCTTTTCACAAAATTTGACATGCTCGTTCCTGACCGTACTCCGATTGCTTGTCGACTCCCAGCCACCGGTCCTCCATTTCCTCCCAGAGCTCGTTCGTCTGTTCCACCACCGCGCACCAGAGTAGATGGCATGGATCCAGAGGAGATTGCTTCTTCCTTAGGGGAAGAAGATGGTGGTGACAAGAAGATGGCTGAGGGCTCTGCTGCACAGAGCTCATCTGAGCATGCTGACGACGAGGAGGACGAGGATGCTGGAGATGATGATGATGCTGCTGAGTGACCTCCCCTTTTGATGATGTCAAAAGGGGGAGAGTTATTTGGGGAGAGTTATCTTGTAGTATTTGTGTTTGGATATTTTGTGATGTAGTACTTTATTTGTGTGTTGTTTGGACATGTAGTATTTGTGTTTGGACATGTAGTATTTATTTTTATTTTGCTTTGGACATGTATTTTAGTATGTGTTGTGGACATGGACATGGTTATTTACTTTATGCGTATCTTTTGTTTTTGTGTATCCCTTATCTATGTCATGTATGAACTCATTTCTTTCATCTACTCTATGACATGAGTATTTGGTATTATTTGTTGGCATGGAAATATGGTGTTTATCATTTACATATGTTTTCCTATATATGCATGTGTTGAGGGGGAGCTTCATTTGAAGTCTCTACCCAAATATTTTGTGATAACTACATATGTTTTGCCATCATCAAAAAGGGGGAGATTGTTGGCCCAAAGGCCATTATCCCAGTTATTTTGATGATAACAAAACATATTTAGTTATGTATTTAATAATTTTGTTTAAAAGGATTTCAGGTTCAAGAACAGGTTTTGACGACTCCACTTAAAGACTCACAAGTTTGGAGTTCGCCCAAGATTTGCATTCCCAAGCTAAAGCACAATAGGAAGCTTCGGAAATAAGATATTGAAGAAAAGAACGAGTCAAGACTACGAAGAAAAGAACTAGTATAGACTATGAAGAAAACAAGATTTGTATTTTTATTTTCTATTTAGATATTTTGTCAAAGCTAGATATTAGAAGTAGAGCTATGGGATTATCACACACACACACCTTTTTAGTTAGGTTCATGGCTTCAAAAAGATTTTCAATTTCCATTTTCTAACTTAGATTTAAAGTGAACATGTTTGGAAATAAACTTTTTAGAAAGACAATAGTTTTGGAAAAACATTTTTATGGAAAAACAAGTTTTATCAAAAGGATTTTTATCAAACTATTTTAACATGATAGATGTATGACATATGCTCATACTCTATGTTTTTACAAGTTCCAAGAATTTTACCCAAGACCTAAAACCAAAACCCTAAAATTCTGGTTCTGGAAGTTCTGATTTTTCAGAACTTACAGTACCCGGTCGACCGGCCCGGTCGACCGATGTGCACAAACTGTGCATGTGTATATCAGTCGACCGACCCAGTCGACCGAGGCACATTTGCGTTCACAGGATTTTTCGGTCGACCGACCCGGTCGACCGTAGAGCCCCAACGGTCACATTTTTAACCGTTGGCGGTCGACCGACCCGGTCGACCGGAATCTGTCAAAAGTTCTGACAGATCCAACAGCTATTTTTTCAGGCTGATTCTCTTTTAGGATTTGATACCAACGATTTTGTGAGGCTGTTTTTGACCCCTATAAATAGAGGGTCACCTCATATTGATAAGACATCTATTGAAAATATTGCAAAAGATTTTCACAAGAGCTTTACAAAGAATTCCAATTCCTTTCTTTTACAAAAGATTTTTCAAAGCCTAAATTCCCAACACCCAACTTGTAGCCTATTCCTCTACATTCTCTCTAATTTTTGCACACCACAATCCCAAGCTCTACATCTATATCATTGGTTCTAGGATTGTGCAAGTGAGCTATTTTGATCAAGTGTGATCACCTTTCTTATTGAGTGAAGTTGTAGAGGCATCGGCCTCAAGGGAGCTAGTGAGCTTCGGGTGGTGTTGGGGCATCACAAGTGTAGGGACAAGTGTGTCCTTGTATTGGCGATCCGGTGGGATCAATGATAGTAGTGCAAATCCTTCAAGTGTGAAGGCGGGGACGTAGAGCGTGGCTCGAACCTCGGAAACACATCCTTGCGTTTGCGTTTGCTCGAATTTTCTCTCAACTCTACTCCTTTTAATTCTTGCACATTTATTGTAAGTCTATATTTGTGCTACTTGTGTGTTAAATTTTAAATTCCGCATTATTGCCATAATTCATATAGCCATCACCTATTCACCCCCCCTCTAGGTGATTTCAGACTAATCATCGCCACCAGTACAGCACCAAGTGCCAAGGTTGAAACCCGTGTCTTGACATCACTGCAAGGACCAAGACGCGAGGGTTGAAACTTGTGTCTCAGCATTGTTGCAGTACCAAGACGCAGAGTCCAAAGCTCACGTGTCACGTGAAGCTTGATGTAGAATTAGAAGCTTGTGATTCCCAAGCATCACCTCAATGGAAAAACGCGAGGTCTAAAGCCTGCGTCTCAATTATAACTGCCCTCATTACTGGGTCAATTACTGCTCATGTAATGAGGGAGTTAACCCCCATTATGGAGTATTTTTAGGGGACATGTTTACCCCCTGAAACCTCTATAAATAACTTAGTTTGCTACGAAAAGGGGTCGGAAAATTCTTCGTAAACAAAGTACTTCAGTTGTAAGCCGTAGAAGCACCAAGACTTCCAGCTGAAAAGATAGAGAGAGTTCAACTCTTCTAACAACTTACTGTGTACAAGTTCATTTTTGCCTACAATCTCTTTAAGATTCTTGGTGGACAGAAGCTGTGTTACTTCATCTACTATCCAAAGAGAGAATTTCCAAGAGGTCCTGATGTTCACCCGGTCAACGGAAAACAAGATTTACTTTCCATCACCACATTAAGAACCCAGCTTTAAACAAAGGGAGATCTGAGCTTGAATATCTCCCCTCTCTTGTAAGAGGATTATTGATCCACTATAATTTTTTTACTATCAAATAAAGAATTTACCCCTCGATCTTCAATTTTTCCCACCAAATAATTAGCCATACACCTATTCACCCCCTCTAGGTGTACTTTTAAGCTCAACTATCTTCTCACCGAAGATCAAACGTTCACCGAGATCACAATACTTCAGCTCTATGTGAAGTCCAACTCTTCACCTCTACGTGAAGTCTCAATCAGCTTCTCGAGAACCCATATACAACAAATAGCTTCATACGGGCTGCATCACCATATGGCTGTGCCTTTACGGCTGCCTGTGTACCTTGCCTAAGGAATCAAGCCAACTGTAGTTCATTTAAATAAGGTCCACTGAGCTCAAGCACCTATGACTGAATATTCAGCAGCGAACCGATCTGGCTAAGCAATATGAACCTCCTTACTACCGTCATGGAGAACAACTGCCTTCAATTTGAGTTTGTCAAGGTCACCAACTTGAGATTCATGCTTCTTCACCCACCTTCGTGAATTTATCTTGGTTCCAATAGCTGCAGATAATTTGACATTCTCATCAATATCTTCAACCTGTTCAGTATCAAGACTGGCTACATTGTCTCCACCTGGTGTCACATCCAATGAAGTCCTTACTAATACCGAACCAGCTGGAGGTGGTGGAGTTGCATCAACCTCTACCCGCTACATACATCCTTAATTTTCAATCTCTCCACCTGCTGAGAGATGGTAGATTTCAACAATGAAGTCTTATCAAATGTGACATGCTGACTCAACACAATCTTCTTGTTTTCGAGGTCTCATAGCCTGTAGCCTTTCATATTTCTTTTGACACCCAAAAACACAAACTTCTTTGCTTGCTGATTTACCTTCCCTCTTTGGTACTAAAGTAGGCTGTTTTAAATTTCTGCAGCAAACCATGATCTTGAGCAGCCTTCCTAGATCAAACTTTTAGAGAAGTTTTACCTCCTATCGCAATCGATGACAATCTATTTATGAGATGGCTAGCATATATAATCGCCTCAGTCCAAAATGATTTGTCTAATCGTGCATTAAATAACTAACACCAAGCCTTCTGCAGCAAGGAACGATTTATTTTCTTAGCCAACCCATGTAATCAATTTGTAAAGTGAGTACCAATCCTAATGTTCTGGCCAAATTGTAGGAATTGATTCTTGTATCTTTCAACATTACCAATTTGTAAGTCCTTGATCTTCCTACCAGTCTGTTTCTCCATCATATCCTTTCACTTCACCAATATACATAGGGCTTCAAACCTTTGTCTCATAGGATATATCCAATAATGCCTAGATAAATTATCAATAAAAGAGATAAAATACCTATGACCTTCAAGTGATGTAGTCTTGACAGGTCCCTAAATATTTACGTGAACACAATCAAGAAGATCTTTCGAGTGATGAGTAGTGGTGCTAAATTTCACCTTCTTCTTGTCTAGAACACCGTGTTCACCTAGTTCCATATTGTAGGTAGATCCACCTTCTAATGATCCCTTTTTGCTAGAGCTTGCAAAAACTTTTCTCCTCTGTATCTGAGCCTCATCTGTCAGACTTGTGTACAAACATTATCCGAAGAAATAGAAGTCTCCACCTGACCTGTAACTGTACTACCCTTCAAGTAGTAGAGATTATTTCGGCAGACACCCTTCATAATACCATTAAGCCTTTGGTCATCTTGAGAACACCATTTCGTATAAATACCACAAGACCCAATGTTTTCAAAGCAGCAACTGATATAAGATTCCTTTTGAGTTGAGGTTCATTCCTCACTTCCTTCAATTCTCGTTTTATCCCATCAAACATCTTCATACAGACTGTTCCTTTCCTTCCACATTACACAAATGATCATTACTCATAACAGTAAAATATCCACTAGCTTTTCAAAACTAGAAAACCAGTCCATGTTCGGGTACACATGATAGGTAACTCCTGTATCTAAGATCCACTCAGAATTATCTGAGTAATCAATAGTAGGAGTAGTAATAGGAAAGAGAATACAGATGAGTCTGAATGTGATCCATCTGCCTGTAAAGTATTGGCTTGAGTACTGACCACTTGTGGGAGATTTGCCTCAGTCTTCGACTCCTTCTTCTTACCTTTAGCTTTTGGATAATCAACCTTCAAATGTCCTAGCTCTTTGCATAAGGTGTACCGGTTCTTCTTCAGATCTCTGAAATCTGATCTCGACTTTGACCTCCCATGATCACCTCTGCCTAGGCCTATGATTGAGGTTGAATCTGCACACAAATACAGAATTTTAGAACTTTAAAATAGAGATATGCAAGTGCTCAATTCTACCACGATAGCAAGTGGTTATGCGGGTCGTGATCCACAATGAAGAACTAGCGATGGAAGCTTTTTAGTAAGTTCTTTTTTAGGCTATAAAGTATGGTTAAAGTTCTTCTTTAGTTCTTTAAAAGAAAAAGGAAAAATTGAGTTAAAGTTGAATTAGGAAGAAGATAGTAGATTAAGAAGATGGAGAAATTAGAAATGATATGTACAAAAAAATGGAAAAGGAGTGATAAAAGAAGTGGTAGATTGTGGTGTTCTAAACTAAAGAATTAAAAGAAAAGAATCTATAAGTTACTTACCTCCTTTGGCCAAATGCTTACCTTGAATCTTTTGCAATGATGTTACCTTGAAGTGAGGCGATCAACGTATAACCCATAAGAGTTGATTCCCGTCTCCTCCACATTATATCATCAAGACATTGCAAGTATGAAGTGATACAAAATGAAACTAAAAATCTATCATCATGAGCTATCGGTGGCACTCGCAAAGGCAAGGCTCTTTCGATGCTTTAAGACTCACTTGGATAGCAGTTGGTACGAAAAGAAGAAAAGTAGAGAAGAAGAAGAAGAACAAAATAAAGTACATACAAAATGGGAACTAGAGATTCGATTTTATAATAATAAGAGAAAAGAAGAAATCTTACACCGGTGTCACTCTCAGCACAAGCTTCATTCTTATTCTCCTATGAAACTCTGATCTCCTCTGATTTACATAAATTAAAACTGAAAATTACATGAAAAGAAAAATAAAAACCTACACTATAAAGAATGAAAAAGTGAACTAAATTCTATCTCTACCTGGTCGCTCCCTGTACGCTCTGAAAATCCCAATATTTATAGGCAAAATCTAACCTATGAGAGTGTAAAAAGATAGGGGGAGCAAATGCTCCCCCTAACTCACTAACCAAGCCACGAAAACACGACTTTGGCTGTGTTTCTGTGGCCAGGGTGTGGCCAGGTGGCCACAGCCTATTGGTGATACTCCCCGGCTTCTCGATTTGCTTTTATTTTCAGCTGGATTTATAGTTTAAGTCTGGAATTTTGATGAAATCGCCTTTGATCTTTGGCTTCAACCGATTGATTTGTAGGAATTTGTTCTAACTAGTTTTTAATCGATCTGAACTGACCTGATCTGCCTTGATTTATTGATTTCGAATGAATTCTGATTTAAATCAGAACTTGAAGAGCTTTGGGCTCATTTCTCTTTCCTCTCCTTTAGGAATAAGCCTGCAAATAAATTAAACAATAATTCGGAAAATTAGAGTTTATTTTATAATAAGTATGAGAATATGATAATGAATGTGCAATATTAGCGACCAATCAGCCTGTCAATGGGTCAGGTTTAGACCCAGACCTGACCCGATTAAGCGGGTATGGAAAGGGCTGCTCTGGACCCATACCCATTTACCCGTATGCTTGTATACCCAATTATTAAATAGGATGGGTCTAATTTTACTTGAACCAGACCCGGTTACCCATTTACCCATTTCAAAATATAAATATAAATAATATTAATAGAATTAAAATTCTAGAGATCTAGGCTCCAGACTCCATCAGTAAATGATCTCTTTGTGCTTTAAGTGTTGAAAACTGTTGGCTGATTAGTGGGTGATCCTATTGGTGTGTTTCCCAAAATAAATTAGGGGGCCTTGTTTTAAATTTTTTTCTTTATTAGAGTATTTCATTGAAAATTTTCTGTCCACCTCTTGCACCTGATTGCATTTTGTCCTTTATTAATATTAAAATATGCTTTCTTTCTTTTTACAAAAGTTTTTCCCCTCACTTCATGTGTTTTTGTTACTGTTTTTACTTATGTATCTTTTTTTTTGTTATGGGTCTGAGTAAACGAGTCTGCACCAACGGGTACAGCGGGTCCGGGTATGGAAACCCACCTTCTGGACTTGCAGGTAAACGGGACGGGTATGGTGCCCTCTTGGGTAAACGGGTCTGGGTCTGGTACCACTTGTACCGCACCGAACCTAACCCATTGACAGGCCAACCTTTGCCCTTCCAATTAGAACTCCTGCTTCTTACCGTCAATGCTTATGTTGTTATACTTTCAAAAGAAAATAATATGTCCTGTCTCCTTATTTCATAATTCACAAAAGTAACAGACATCTCACTGTAACTAAGTGTTTGTCTTTTATTGATCAATGTAAGAGTAAATGTCTCATACTCTTTTTTAGGAAAAGAATTCAATAGAATCACCACCTTATCCTCTTCATTGATCTTCACATCCACATTAATCAAGTCTGTAAGAAGCTTTGTGTAGCTATTTATGTGTTCGTCAATGGAGGTTTCTCTCTTCATCTGAAAACGATAAAGTCTCCTCTTCAACTGTAAGCATGACTCGATGCTTTTCGTCAGATATTTTTTCTCTAGGGTCTCCTCTACAGCTATTTTGCAAATATTTCATGCAACACATGATACTTGATGTCTTAAGTCAAGCATGACCTTATCAAGCCACACGTCGTTCAGTTCATCTTGTCCTAGTCCTCTTCAGAAGTAATCTCGCGCTATTTCTCCAACCGTAGAGTGTCTTCAAGATTTGATATCGTCAATGCATTCATCACCTCACATTTTTATATACCAAAGTTATTCTTGCTGCCGAACTTCACCACATCAATTCTCAATAGATGTGGATTAACAGATTTCACTGTAGATGTACTATCTTTAGTCATCTTCTCAATTGATTTCTCAAATAATGCGAAAAATAAACAGAGTTAGATCAAAAACTAGATAAAGATAGGATCTTTACCTCAAAGCGAAACCCTCGAAGAGTTTTCGAATGATCTACTCCTCCAAATTTGATTCCTTGAGCAATCAAAATGTTATTTTGAGATCGACACACGATCCTACAAACAGTCCAAACGCTGCTTCGAGATCGACACATGATCTCCGCCAAACAGCAACTAATGTTCTTGGATTCGACACGTGATCCCATGATGAAGCTGGGATGCTCTGATACCATATTTTGCGCCTAGCGCCTTCTTCTGGGCAACAAGCAACTTGAGGAACCCAAGCAACAGTGATGGACACGACGGAGAAGTATCCACACACCAAAAACAGAGAAACAAGAGAGAAAGCGACACAATATTTAACGAGGTTCGGTAATTTGCCTATGTCCTCGAGGTAAAAGAGAGATTTTATTAATTCAACAATCAATTACAGCTTTTTCTTGCTTTCAAGAATTTCGAAGAGAGATTTTCAGAGGGATTTTCAGAAGGATATAATTCATGAAGGCTCTAACCCTTATTTATAGATAAAAAGTCTTAGAGATTTAGGAAACCCCAATTTGGATTGACCCCCAAAACATAAAAGGAGTATGAATCTGTTCAGGAGAGCAGAACGCGTCTGTCGGTCGACTAGGCTGGTCGACTGGGCCGGTCCTCGGTCGACCGGTCGGTCGATCGGGACAAACGAAAAGCAACCTTGTGCCTGTCGGTCGACCGCACCAATCGACCGCTTTCCTGCCACGGTCGACTGAGTCGTGTCTGTGCACGTCGTGCACACTTGTTGACCGGGCGGTCGATCGAGCTCTGTTCTGGCCTGTTGCGAGCTGCATTCTCGCTCCTTTTGGCTTGCGATCTCTGCGTTATTTCTTCCAATGAGGTTAAGAAACTCTTTCAAAGTATTTTATCTCCCCTTATCTTCTCTCTTCCTACAGATTGTTAGAATTTTAGTCGAACAAATAGTCCCACATCGACTAGACATGGGGATGGTCTTGGGTTTATAAAACTTTAGCCTACTCCACTTAATAGGCTAGTCTTTGTGATCGTGCCCCAAGTCCTTCAATTGGTATCAGAGTCATGCCCTGAATTTAGTCGTGTGTGTGGGTGATGTTTGACGATGTAGATCCCCCAATGGCGCAGAAGGCGCAATGGTGCTGATCACCTCATAGCGCAAAAAGGCGCAGTAGACCCCTGTAAAGCCTGTTGTGTTGAGCTCTCGAGAAATTTGGCAGTGGTTCACCTTTGCAATGGGCGTGCCATCTTTCACGCGGTGTAAAGGAGTCGACTGCAGTTGGTACTTCACATACGGCGTGCCGTCTTTTCACGCATTGAGGATTTGTAATCTTGATGGAGCATTTGATCTTCCAATATGAAGATAGTTGAGATTGCAGGAAGACTCTTTTTTCGTGGTCGTTGGGATTTTGATCGAACAAATAGTCTCACATTGGTTAGATATGGGGATGACCTTGGTTTTATAGGGATTTGGGCTACTCTAACTTACTTCAAATGAAGCCTTCTCTGAAGTTCCATTTGGATTCTCATTGCTTCGTTGCATCCACTACTCAGGGAACAGAAATTTGAGTAAAAGAAAGAACCATAGATGAGAAAAGATTGAGGGCCAGAGTTATTCAGTTCTTGGGCGATTAAATTCAATGATGGTGGAGGTGCTGATTTTTCACTGCTCCGACTTTCAGCAGCACCAGAAGCTATAATGCCATGGCATACAAAATTCAACTGTTAGGGCACATCTCAAAGAAGTAACAATAAGTCAATAACTGGATTTTGCTTTCCCCTTTATACCAGAGCCACCAAGGGCATTTTCAGAAAATCATGTAGACAAGAGACGTCTGATGCTGACATCTTTAGTCAAAGGATAATGTTTGTGGAATCAAAGCTGGACAAATATATAGCTGATGTGGTGCTACTTTTTACAACTGCATGACATGAACAAACACCATTTTAGCAGCTATGAGATTCATCCATTTGGGTCCAGGGTAACTCACGATGAGGAGAATGGCCTAAGAACCACTGAAATCAGTGTCAAGGTAAGTATTTCACTTGTGAACCAGTGGCCTTGGAGACGCTCACCTACAAGTTGGGTTGTAAGGTTCAGTTTCCATGGGCTAAGTGAAACCCAAACATATTTGGATCAGGGTAAGGATCTATGAGGGCGGAGCGAGATGAATGGTTTTTATTAGAGGATTGTAAGACGGATTGGGTCACTCTGAACTCAGCAGCATCAGAAAGGTTGTGGAAGTGCCTGGATGCAACGCGGTGACATTGTCATGACGTTTGGAGCTCCAATGACCCCTACTGAATTTTTTTTTTATTTTGTGAATGATCAATTTTGTAACATTACATTTTTGTACCTTTCATTCTTGGGTTGTTTTGTTAAGATCTTATTAATGAAACATCGGGTGGCTTTCTTGGCCTTATAGTTTTTTTCCTCAAAAAATAATAATCGGAGGAATGAATGTTTCCTAATTAGGAAACTCTGGAGTCGGCGTCGTTTTACGCGAAATGAGTTTCTTCGTCTGTCGGCCTTCACAACTCACTGTGTTGAGCCCGAGCCTAATGATACCGAAAACAGACCTATTTTTATCTTTATATCTTTTTTAAAAGATAAAAGAATGAATTAATAATAATTAGTATTATCGACAATCGTAACTTTTAGTATAAATATTTTACTGCTCTTTTCCAAAAAAACTGGATTTATCTATATCACATAGGCTAGATAAAAGGGAAAATTGATGTTAAGTTATTTTCTATTTAAATTTAAGCAAGATATAGCCACATATAAAAAGATTTTAAAGAGTTAAAGAATTATTATAAATTGATAGGTACTATGCGCTTATTCAAAAAGAAATGATATATTGAAAAGGCTAAATTCTTCAACAATATTACAACTCTCAATGTTTTGCTTAAAAATATACTCAACTTTTTTTGTTCGAAAAAAAACCACGAACTTTCAGTTTTGCTCAAAAATCCTTAACAGTGTCCCGTTATATGCATATTAATAAACAAATCCCTTCTAACTTTTATCGATCCTTTTCTTATGAAAGAAAAAATAGAAAGAAAGAAACATGCAACCATCAAGGTTGCACGGATGCGGAGATGAGTATCATATAAGAGACGAAAAAGTGGATATACGAAAATTGAAAAAACCACCATTATAAAGAGCCAGAAATGCTCGAAATTTCTTTCACAATTCTGAAGCACCTAAAGAGTTTAAATGTACTTCAACATATTTGCTCATGAACTTTTAAGAGTGTGAAGCACTTTTAGAGCTTCATTTGTTTATAAATGTACATGAAGAATCTTTTTATGTTTCTAGGATTATCATTTGCAAGTTAAATGGTTTGATTTTCAAAAATCAAAGAAAAAAAATCTAAATAAAAAATTTGACATGGTCCACTTCACTTTTCATGCACCCATTTTGCTTGTTACATTCTGTACTATTTGAAAATTACTGAAGAAAACAAAAATGATCCATCCATTGATCAGAATATTCTGTTGGTAGTTGCTTAAAAACACTGAGGAGTACAAAATGAAATTTTAGGAGAAAGGTTTTGAGCAATGAATTAGTAGAAATGCGCAAAGTACTACTTTGGAGTTGATGTGTGCCAAATGCCATTAGGTATTTCAAAGAATTCCAGGACGAGAATCCTTCATTTTTTTACGATATTAAAATGGTGAATCATTGTAAGTCAATCCTTTTTTTTTTACGTGCTCTTATTAAAAGTGAGGGCACCAAGTCATCTATTTAAATGGGTTTTTCAAACACAGTTGGGTTTTATTTGATTTCTCGTCATTTCTATAACTGTTGAAGATGTTTTGAAGTATACATATATATTTCATCATCATTGACTAGTGCTCAGGTAGTGATGTGGACTACTCCATTTGGCATACATAATTTCTTTTTCTCATGCATATCTGAAGCTTATAGCTTGTGCATGGTTTCCTGCTAATTCTTCAAAACTCTATGCCAAGAAGGCTTTTCAATTACTAAGTTTCCAGGGGGCACAAATTCTTGCTGCAGATTTCAAATCCTCAAAGCATTTCTGATCGTTCCGAGGTAATTTTGCATTCAGATGAGACAATGTTGTATCTTAGTTTACTTTGCATTACATACTGAAAAATTCTGCAACTCAGTAACAGGATAAAACTTTGACAACAATTTAGAAATAAGTTTGAGGGGTTAAGTAGAATTTGCAAATTTCAACTGAAGTTAGCAAGTACAGACGTTGTTACTGAACCTGAAGGAAGGGACCCAGAGAAAATGTAGAAAGAAACGGACAAAAATTCATCAAATAGAAGCTAATTCATTATCCAACTTGAACTTGTTCTGTGATTATTCTGCTAGTCTCAACTTCAATTCAATGTTGAATCTTAATTTATTTCAGCAAAACATAGCGGACAAACTCTCACATTTCAGAATTGAAAGAAGCAAGCTAATCTAGCTAACAACCAATCGAAAGAATTAAGTTTTATAAAAAGAAATAATTGTGTACACAGAATAAAACTCATCCAAACCCCTCAATTAATCTCATCCAAACCCCTCAATTATTTGACCTCGAGCCTGCACAGTGGACAGGTGCGACTTCTCTCCAGCCACTGCACGATGCAGTGATAATGAAATAAGTGGGAACATGGCAATCGAGCCAAGTCCGAGTGGTCGCCCTCTGTCTCCTCAAACTCATCAAAGCAGATCGAGCAGCCCTCGTCCTGTGCTCCAACGCAAGCAGAGCTCACCCTCTCTATGTTCGCAATGGCCATATCCGATGCTGCCACGGCGCCAAAACCTCCCTCTGTTTCTGCTTCTGTTTGTCTTTCGGGATCTCCATCATCCTCAGAGTCATTCTCAGACTCAGGATCATAGTCATCCTCGCCGTAGTCAGGGGCATTGTCCTCCTCATGATCAGAGCCATCTTCATAATCAATCGGCAAGCGGGGATCAAGAAGAAGCACCTGCGGTTCAACATCAAAGTGCAAGTCCACGATGCTATGAAACCGGACTCCTCCTTGGGGGCCGACAATGCCCCGGTGCTCCGCTATGACCCGAGCAAAGAAGCAGAGGAATCGCTCGTGAAGTTGATGGCACACCGCAGCGAAACCCAACAAAAATTGTAGACGGCGGAACATGAGATCAATGGCAAGCCCAGTAAGGGAGGAATCCATGAGAGTGTCGAGGCGGAGGGAAAAAGAAGGGATATTTTGCAGTGGTTGCTGGAAGAGAAGTCGACGCCCAACCTCAAAGTGATGGTAGTGCTTCGTCACGCTGAAGGTGAATAAGACTGCTTCAGGTCCGGGGTTTCGCGTGGCCCAAAAGTCAATATCGACGCCGCATCCGACTCCGACAACCTTCAATCCAAGGGGCGTTGACAACAACGCCATTGATGGAAGCAAGCGACAACTAACCAAGATGAACAGAGTGAGTGATGATCAGAGAGAGAGATTCAGGAAGAAATCTAGCAAGGAGCGGAGGATAAATGAAACTGAAGATGGTTTCTCTTCAATTTATAGATACGTTCTGTTGGTTCTTCTGTCTCCAATTCTGACAAGAATTAGGATTAGGACTGTGGATACAAGTTTCCAATTTGGGACTAAACCATTTTATCTCGAGGTTCCAATAGTTCCCAGTTGTAGTCCGAATCCTAATAGGACTCCATTTTCAAGGCTATCCTTCGTTCAGTTGTCCCTAAAACAATTTGTTCTTTCTTCATATTTTCGTTCTCTTTATTTTATTCATAATTTCCTATAGAGATTAGTATTCCCCAAATAAGGATACTTAAAACAATGGGCTCAGCGGATATAACCAGCTCATTTTTTTTGTCAAAATCATATTTCCTGCGTGTCAACTTTATTAGCTTATTCAGTGAAACATTGAACTGTACTAGCAAGACTCGTACCAAGGAAAGAAATCTAGGGATGACATGTCACCCAATATCGGGGATCAATATGCTGATACGGCTGATATTAATGGCTAATATTGACATTATTAATACTAAAATCTATTGGTTGATATCAACACGGTTACAGATACTGAGATTTCAAGTAGTGGTGTCTACTTAATTAAACAGCTGTGTGTCTTCTCACCGAAATGATCATAGTGCATTTTAAACAGTAAAAGAATGGAACCTGAGAAAATGCACTGAGAACTTCTCAGGAGAGGCACCGTTCTTGCTTGAATCATGAAGAGAAACTCAGAATTTACTCTAAAAAAAATAGAGAAAACTAGATGGAAGATTAGAAAAGATCATTCAGGATTTAAACTAAATCAGGCAATGATAATTAAAGACCATTGCGCCATTCTAAATTATCCCAGCTGCAAAAAATTTCAAGAACTTTAGTTCAGGCTGTATATTAACTGAGCATGTCTGTGAAAATTGAGATATTAATAGAAAAAATTGGTGTGTATTGATAATACAAAGCAAATCAGTGTTGTAAATGATGTATCTTACTTTACTTTGCATATAGTAAAGTTTCTTAAGATTAAATCACATACTGAAAACTTCTTGGACCTGCCACACATTTGGAAATTATTTTTTTTGTCTTCGGAGCTTCTAGGCCTGAAGTAGAGACGAGGGAGACTTTCAAGGGGAGATGTTCTGAATCGGGCCCACCTCTTGATTTGTTTGATTTCAACAAGGATTTGTTTGATTTCAACGATGTGACACACAGAGTTAGGAGGAGTTCATTTTGAATCATTTGGGCAAGAACGTCAAGAGTATTTTCAAAATAAGTTTGAAAATTTTATGGGCAAGTTCTCCCCAAGAGGTCAAGTTGAGCTGAAGCTTAAGAAGAAAAAAGATAAATCGAACTGAATAGAGTTTTCTTCTACTGGAGGAGAGTTCTATGATTAGGGTAAGGATCAATGAGGATGAAGTGAGATGGACTTTTTTATTAGAGGATTGTATAACGGATCGGGTCAATCTGAAGTCAGCAGCGTAAGAAATGTCATGTAGGCGCCTGAATGCAACATGACGACGTCGTCATGATGTTTGGAGTTCCAATGACCCCCTATTGGATTTTTTATATTTCATGTACGATCAATTTTGTAACATTACATCTTTGTACCCTTCATCCTTGGGGCTGTTTCGTTAAGATCTTATTAATGAAACATTAGGAGCAAAGGTGGCCCTGGACCCGGGTGATTGGGAAAGGGCCCAATTTTTTGTTTAAACTCATATATATGGCAATTAAAAAAAACAAAAATGCTAAAATTCAATTCAAAGAGGAGAGGAATCAATAAATCGTGATTGTATTTTCTATTTCCTACACTGCTTTCTCTACTGTTTTATGTTTATTTCCGATTTGAGCAAGGCCTCTCTGCTAACTGCTAAGGGACCAAGAGTAAGTTACCTCTTAAACTTCTAATTATTTTGCAAATAAACTCGTAGAAGCGAAGGAATTGTAATCTTCTTTAAAAAATGGATTGAAAACATAATACATTACTGTGTCTGTGATGTATTTTAGTGTAACGCCCCGATCCCAAGGATACGGAGACGTTATGGCGACGTACATACGCGAGGTGAAAACAACCTCACGCGTACGTTAAGCCTCAGTACAGTACAATACCTCCATATAGATCTGAGGTCCAGCATGAAAGCAGTACAAGAATACCTGCAGAAAGAGGTCAGCGATCATAACAGATATGAAAACAAGGATAAATAAGATAACAGAAATAAAGCACTAAAATACCTATGAATAGTCCTGATGCGGAATCTCCCATGTGACTCCAAGGCACTCTCTGAAGCTATGGTAACTCGAATCTCCAATCTGGGCATGCAAACCCAGGGTCGTCAGAAAGCGACCTAGTGAGTGGTAAAACTGAAGGAGGCAATAATATATAATAGTAATACAGGCACGATACTAATATATAATACATGATGTGGTAGTATCATCACTACCTAGCCGGTTATCATCAGGTCATGACTCTAATCATAACTAGTTTATATAATAATTAAGGTTATCTACGGTGACGTAATAGCAGTGAACATGGTAGTGATGTAAATGAATATGCAGGTGGACATGTGCAATATGAACATGCTACTGTGTTGACTCTAGGTATCATATAAGCAATGCATAACAGAATGTTTATGAGGCAAGGTATACATGAGCATGAGTAGTATGTCACCATATGAAGTGTAATCAGTATCAAGTAGGGTAGCAAAGTCTACAAGTAACATGATAGCGGATACAATAACATGAACATGGATAGTACAAGTAAGCAAGATCACAGTGAACATGATAATAGACAAAATGATAGGAACAGTAACATGTATCAGGTAAGTCAAGTACAACAATAGCATACATGTCGGAGGTAAGTCATGTGATTGATACAATAGTAGCAATCAGTACCACCTGATATTTTAATCACTCTCTTCCAGTGTCCCATACCACTGGCAGTTCATACTGGAGCCCGCACTCCAGTCGAACCCATCCGGACATGGCCTACGGGTACCATTATCCAAACGAGAGAGTAACCAAATAACAAGTGTTCCCGATGTCACTACTATGTATACTGTTTTATTATGTTAATTGGAAACCCATGGTCGAGGAGTTCTTATCGGGTGGATGTATCCCGTGCATACCCGGGATCACGGCCTTAAACGGACCCCTGGCTGCTAAGACCAGGGCCCTCCGCTAGGAGGGGAGCACGAATCAAGTAACGGGAGATCATGGAGCTAGTGGTAGGTAGCACTACCGTCCCCTGCAGTGGGACTAACAATATGGATCCAGTACATCACCCGATAAGATCTAATCAACCGTCAAGTCTCCCCCATACCCAAGTTATCAATATTACCTGATATGTCAAGTATACAATGTGACAAGAATAAATAACAGTACATGATACGGGTAACATGATAACTGGACCAGAGCTCTGTTGATAGCATCGTACAATATAACGGGAATCAGGAACAATATAACGGGATCAATATAACGGGAACAATATAACGGGAAACGGGATCAATAGATGTGGAAGTCCACATATAGCATATCAACAGCTCTCAAGTCCAGTATCGGAAAATCCATATCAGTAACAGGATACAATCATATAACATGAATACAGTAACATGGAACAGTAATACATATAGCATGAATGGGTATCCAACAATATCAATAACGGGAATCGATCATATAACATGAATACAGTAACATGGAACAATAATACATATAGCATGAACGGGGATCCATATGACAAGAATAGAGACACCCTACATGCATGTGTAACCGTGATATGCTGATAATCCATGTAACGATGATAACACTAATATAACATGCGGTAGTCCGTGCGTTGGTATATCCGTGCATCAGTGGAGCATATACCGTGTAATATGTCTGTAAGAGTAAGTGGAAGAACAGTAATCAGTGTATCCTATCATACAATGTCCCATGACCGGACAGTATCCAGGAAATGATGATACCAGTGCATGCAATACCGGTGTCCTGCAGTCCTGCAGTCATAGCTAGTGACAGTGTAGTGTCAGCGAATATCGTGGATCAATATACATGTGACTCTAGTTATCCCCCGGTGAGACAATACATGAAACATGTCCAATCATTACCAGGTAATAATGAATAGTTACTGTCTTTTAGTCAGAATCTAGATCTAGCAATCAATTACACGAAACATGATAAAAATATAATTTATAAAAGAAAAACACTCACAAACTGGCTACAGGACTGTAGCTCTCTTTCCCACGATCGCAACGGATCCAGAATCGCCCGAATCGGAGTCCGGATGCTCCCGATATCGCCCGAACGCTTTATTGAGTTTGGATGCGGGTTCACGGGCCGGGTTTGGATCCGATAACCCGAACCCATAACTTAAGTTAAACGGGTAGTGGGTTTTTTTTAACGAGTCGGGTTTTGGGGTTTAACCAAGTGGGTTTTCAAATGGGTGCAACCCAATAAGGGTTCTTGGGTTTGGGTTTTACCCAAACCCAAACCCAAAAATGGGAAGGCAGCAGCAGCATATGCTGCTGCTGCTCGGGTGCGGGCCGGCCGGCCAGCACCGCTGGCCGGCGGCGGCGACTGCCTGCCGGCGGCGGTCTGGGCTCCGGCCTCAAGTGGGAGAGAGAGAGAGAGGGTGATGGAGATAACAACAAAAGAAAAGAAAAGAAGAAAAAAAAGAAGAAGAAGAAGAAGAAGAAGAAGAGGAGGTGGTGGCGCGGTGGCGGCCGGCCACCGGCCGCGTGGACGGAGGAGGGTGGCGCCCGGTGGCGCGCCGGCCACCGGGGCGCGCCGACGACAAAGGCAGCGGCGATCTGCTACCTACAGAGAGAGAGAGAGAGTCGGAGAGAGAGTGAGTGTTTTTGGAAATTAGAGAGAGAGAGAGAGGGAGGAGGGGAGAGAATTTTGGAAGAGTGAGAAAGATTAGAGGAGAGAGACAGAGTTGGAAATTTTAAAAGAGGGGGAAGGTCGGTCGCCTACAGTAAGGCGGTGGAGGGATCTTTCTGGAGAAGAAGAAAGAAAAGAAAAGAAAGATTAAAAAAAAAACATTTTATTTTATTATTATTAAATTGGCCCACAATTCGACCAGCTCCGAACGATGCCCAAAAATTACAGAAAATAGAAAATATTACGCTGAGACGTAATATGAAGACGGTTTGAAGAAATTCAATCCGGTTTGCAAATTAAAAATCCCGGAGTGTATCGCCGATACGGGCGATACCGGTTTAGCCGGATTTTCGATAAAATCAGAAAAATCCCCAAAAATAACTTAACATAGAGAACACGATTCTAAGGCACATGGTGAAAGCAGATTCTCAAAATTCTACTCTGTTTGTGAAATAAAAATCGGAAGGCTGGTTATCGGTATCGGTCGACACCGACAACGGATATTTTCCAAAATAATTCAGAAAATTTCCAGAAAATCCTGAAAAATCTACAATATTAGAAAATGATTTTTGAAACTGAAATCAGGTCAATCGGAATACTACAGAGGTCAAATTAAATTTGTACGTCGTATCGCGTACAGATACGGTGATACGTACACCGGGGAGCAGGGTGTTACATTTCTCCCCACCTTACAAAAAAATTGCGTCCTCGCAATTTCAATCAGGTGTGAGAACAAGATTACTAACCCCAAAGCCTAAAAGTTATGGGTCCACAACACTTTCGCTGCGCACTCTGCTATCTATAAGGACCTCGGGATGGAAAAGTATGGTAGTGAACTAGTCCGAACGGATGGGAAGCAAGACGATGCAAGGAAAGCGACAAGAAAATTGGATGTTCTGGTTGTCAACTGGAAGGAAGGAATACAAACGAGTCAAGGAATGAATTGTCAGGGTCATTGTATTCTTGTACTCATTGCTGGATCCCCAAATTCAGATACAGATCAGTTAATCTGAACCTGATTGTACTGTTGGTAAGAGCCCGAGGATTGACCCAGATGGTTACCCACACCAGGTGTGAACCTAGGCTCTGATACCACTATGTAACGCCCCGATCCCAAGGATACGGAGACGTTATGGCGACGTACATACGCGAGGTGAAAACAACCTCACGCGTACGTTAAGCCTCAGTACAGTACAATACCTCCATATAGATCTGAGATCCAGCATGAAAGCAGTACAAGAATACCTGCAGAAAGAGGTCAGCGATCATAACAGATATGAAAACAAGGATAAATAAGATAACAGAAATAAAGCACTAAAATACCTATGAATAGTCCTGATGCGGAATCTCCCATGTGACTCCAAGGTACTCTCTGAAGCTATGGTAACTCGAATCTCCAATCTGGACATGCAAACCCAGGGTCGTCAGAAAGCGACCTAGTGAGTGGTAAAACTGAAGGAGGCAATAATATATAATAGTAATACAGGCACAATACTAATATATAATACATGATGTGGTAGTATCATCACTACCTAGCCGGTTATCATCAGGTCATGACTCTAATCATAACTAGTTTATATAATAATTAAGGTTATCTACGGTGACGTAATAGCAGTGAACATGGTAGTGATGTAAATGAATATGCAGGTGGACATGTGCAATATGTGAAAAACACCTAGAGGGGGGGTGAATAGGTGTAAGTGCTAATCTAAGAAACTAAATGCAAACTAAGTGCGCTAAATGCGGAAGCTAATGCAAATTATGCACAAACTAATACAATACAACAAGTGTAGCCGAATTCCCCTTGCGAGGCTCTGGACTAACTCCCCTTGATTCCCCTTGAAATGGGTTGAGGTGCTATGTGAAGCTCTTGTTGGATGAGTATATGTTAGGCACACACACACAAGCAATCCAAGCAATATAAAATACACACAATCAAGCCAAGCATATAAGAATGAATAGCAATATGAATAAATGCAAGGCAATATGAAATATGCACAACACAATCAAATATGATATGATATGAATATGATGCTTTGCACAAATATAAGAGAGAGAGAGTTAGAGAGACAATGGATCAATACGCAAACACCAAGATTTGTTTCGAGGTTCGAGCACCTTGCTCTACATCCCCGCCTACACCACCGTGTAGGATTTCTACTATCTCAACTCCCACCGAGGGAACCTCTACCAAAGAGGATTTCTTACAACTCTAGGAGTACCAAACTCCTCTCTCAAACAACCACCTCACAACCGAGGGGTAAGGCCCGTAGCCAATACAACAACCAATCCACACACCTCTACCGAAGAGGCTCACAACCAAACACTATCACCTCTACCTAAGAGGGATCCACAACACAATCACCCGATCACCTCTACTGAAGAGGGATTCACAAGTATAAGGGTGTTTACAACAATGAGGTTTACAACAAACAACCTCAAACACTTCTCTTTCTTTTTCTCTTATCTTTTTCCACAAAAACAAGATCCTAATAGTTTAGGATAGAAGATAGCTCAAGTGTGGAAACAAGGTGTTTTTGGAAACAAGCAACAAAGAAAAACTTCTTAGGAAATCACTTGTAGAAGGTAGAAAAAGCAAATCAATTCAATCTCCCAAAACCCTAGCTTTCTTTGATTTTCCAAAAACCCAAAACAAATAGAGATGAGAAGTTTAAAGCCCAAAAACTCTTTTTAAAACTCTTTTAAACACTTCAGAAAACTAAAAATTTTTCTCTTTAAAAACTTGGCCAAAATCACCAAGAGATGGGGTTTATATAGCCCCTATACAAAACTAGCCGTTAGGCTGAGCTGGCAGTCTGACAGACTGCCGGTCGACCGGTCCGGTCGACCGCCAACGGTCAAAAATGTGACCGTTGGGCAATAGCGGTCGACCGGCCCGGTCGACCGAAACATCCTGAGAGCAGAACTCTCATCTCGGTCGACCGGCCCGGTCGACCGTCCCAGAGACTCCAAAACGTGCACAGACTTGTGCACGTCGGTCGACCGTCCCGGTCGACCGGCCTATGGTGCGGTCGACCGGTCCGGTCGACCGACTTGGCCTGTCAGCCAGTCCTCAGTTCTGAACAGATACGGGATTTGAAAATAGGTCTTTTCACTCAATAAAAATCCCATAAATTCACAGTAAATCTAAAAAATAGTTTTAATCACAATAAAAACTGTTTTTCTAAAAATATGTTTTTCTAAAACTTGTTTTATCATTTTACTTTGATAACCAAACTTGTGATAAAAATTTCATGTCATATATCAATCATATCAATTCATTTTTGTGTCTTGCCAATTTTATCAAAAACAAAACTTGTATTTTATCAAACTAGAATTTTCCAAAACATGAATAGGATAGTCAAAATAAGTTTGTCTAGCAAGTTTAAAGCATGTATGTATATCTAGAACATATCTAATATACATAGGTATAAGGTAAACTTGTTTTGATCTATTATTCATGAAAACCAAAAACCAAATCATGAAACGTGTGTGTTTTGTGCACTTGAGCATATCAACTAAACTAAGCTTTACAAATATGGATCTAAAACACAAACTCTAAACTAGATACCTAAGTCTTCTTGACGATCTTTATCTTCAAGTAGACTCGGTCCAAACTCCGTGATTCTCCAAGTGCAAAGGTATGATCTTTAAGCTTTGGCACCGGAATCATCATGAATAGCTTCTAATCATCTTGTTGAAGCTAATCACCAACCTAATATCCTGTTAATGATCTGAAACTTAGAAACACAAGAATATTAGTAAACATAACTACATGAGTGTTGATCATCATCAAAACTAGAGTGGAAGGCCATTGGGCCAACAATATGAACATGCTACTGTGTTGACTCTAGGTATCATATAAGCAATGCATAACAGAATGTTTATGAGGCAAGGTATACATGAGCATGAGTAGTATGTCACCATATGAAGTGTAATCAGTATCAAGTAGGGTAGCAAAGTCTACAAGTAACATGATAGCGGATACAATAACATGAACATGGATAGTACAAGTAAGCAAGATCACAGTGAACATGATAGTAGACAAAATGACAGGAACAGTAACATGTATCAGGTAAGTCAAGTACAACAATAGCATACATGTCTGAGGCAAGTCATGTGATTGATACAATAGTAGCAATCAGTACCACCTGATATTTTAATCACTCTCTTCCAGTGTCCCATACCACTGGCAGTTCATACTGGAGCCCGCACTCCAGTCGAACCCATCCGGACATGGCCTACGGGTACCATTATCCAAACGAGAGAGTAACCAAATAACAAGTGTTCCCGATGTCACTACTATGTATACTGTTTTATTATGTTAATTGGAAACCCATGGTCGAGGAGTTCTTATCGGGTGGATGTATCCCGTGCATACCCGGGATCACGGCCTTAAACGGACCCCTGGCTGCTAAGACCAGGGCCCTCCGCTAGGAGGGGAGCACGAATCAAGTAACGGGAGCTCATGGAGCTAGTGGTAGGTAGCACTACCGTCCCCTGCAGTGGGACTAACAATATGGATCCAGTACATCACCCGATAAGATCTAATCAACCGTCAAGTCTCCCCCATACCCAAGTTATCAATATTACCTGATATGTCAAGTATACAATGTGACAAGAATAAATAACAGTACATGATACGGGTAACATGATAACTGGACCAGAGCTCTGTTGATAGCATCGTACAATATAACGGGAATCAGGAACAATATAACGGGATCAATATAACGGGAACAATATAACGGGAAACGGGATCAATAGATGTGGAAGTCCACATATAGCATATCAACAGCTCTCAAGTCCAGTATCGGGAAATCCATATCAGTAACAGGATACAATCATATAACATGAATACAGTAACATGGAACAGTAATACATATAGCATGAATGGGTATCCAACAATATCAATAACGGGAATCGATCATATAACATGAATACAGTAACATGGAACAATAATACATATAGCATGAACGGGGATCCATATGACAAGAATAGAGACACCCTACATGCATGTGTAACGTGATATGCTGATAATCCATGTAACGATGATAACACTAATATAACATGCGGTAGTCCGTGCGTTGGTATATCCGTGCATCAGTGGAGCATATACCGTGTAATATGTCTGTAAGAGTAAGTGGAAGAACAGTAATCAGTGTATCCTATCATACAATGTCCCATGACCGGACAGTATCCAGGAAATGATGATACCAGTGCATGCAATACCGGTGTCCTGCAGTCCTGCAGTCATAGCTAGTGACAGTGTAGTGTCAGCGAATATCGTGGATCAATATACATGTGACGCTAGTTATCCCCCGGTGAGACAATACATGAAACATGACCAATCATTACCAGGTAATAATGAATAGTTACTGTCTTTTAGTCAGAATCTAGATCTAGCAATCAATTACACGAAACATGATAAAAATATAATTTATAAAAGAAAAACACTCACAAACTGGCTACAGGACTGTAGCTCTCTTTTCCACGATCGCAACGGATCCAGAATCGCCCGAATCGGAGTCCGGATGCTCCCGATATCGCCCGAACGCTTTATTGAGTTTGGATGCGGGTTCACGGGCCGGGTTTGGATCCGATAACCCGAACCCATAACTTAAGTTAAACGGGTAGTGGGTTTTTTTTAACGAGTCGGGTTTTGGGGTTTAACCAAGTGGGTTTTCAAATGGGTGCAACCCAATAAGGGTTCTTGGGTTTGGGTTTTACCCAAACCCAAACCCAAAAATGGGAAGGCAGCAGCAGCATATGCTGCTGCTGCTCGGGTGCGGGCCGGCCGGCCAGCACCGCTGGCCGGCGGCGGCGATCCCGGCCGCCGGCGGCGGTCTGGGCTCCGGCCTCAAGTGGGAGAGAGAGAGAGAGGGTGATGGAGATAACAACAAAAGAAAAGAAAAGAAGAAAAAGAAGAAGAAGAAGAAGAAGAAGAAGAAGAAGAGGAGGTGGTGGCGCGGTGGCGGCCGGCCACCGGCCGCGTGGACGGAGGAGGGTGGCGCCCGGTGGCGCACCGGCCACCGGGGCGCGCCGACGACAAAGGCAGCGGCGATCTGCTGCCTACAGAGAGAGAGAGAGAGTCGGAGAGAGAGTGAGTGTTTTTGGAAATTAGAGAGAGAAAGAGAGGGAGGAGGGGAGAGAATTTTGGAAGAGTGAGAAAGATTAGAGGAGAGAGAGAGAGTTGGAAATTTTAAAAGAGGGGAAGGTCGGTCGCCTACAGTAAGGCGGTGGAGGAATCTTTCTGGAGAAGAAGAAAGAAAAGAAAAGAAAGATTAAAAAAAAAATTTATTTTATTATTATTAAATTGGCCCACAATTCGACCAGCTCCGAACTATGCCTAAAAATTACAGAAAATAGAAAATATTACGCTGAGACGTAATATGAAGACGGTTTGAAGAAATTCAATCCGGTTTGCAAATTAAAAATTCCGGAGTGTATCGCCGATACGGGCGATACCGGTTTAGCCGGATTTTCGATAAAATCAGAAAAATTCCCAAAAATAACCTAATGTAGAGAACACGATTCTAAGGCACATGGTGAAAGCAGATTCTCAAAATTCTACTCTGTTTGTGAAATAAAAATCGGAAGGCTGGTTATCGGTATCGGTCGACACCGACAACGGATATTTTCCAAAATAATTCAGAAAATTTCCAGAAAATCCTGAAAAATCTACAATATTAGAAAATGATTTTTGAAACTGAAATCAGGTCAATCGGAATACTACAGAGGTCAAATCAAATTTGTACGTCGTATCGCGTACAGATACGGTGATACGTACACCGGAGAGCAGGGTGTTACATTTAGCTTAAAAGATAATAAAGCACAGTTTTTTCTTGTGTTTGAATAAAAATGGTTTCTTGTGATACTTTATTAGTTTGTGAATTTCTTTAAGCAGAAAATTTAAATATTTTTTAATCTTTATATGACATTTTAGAATATTTTGCGTATGCCATATTTTGAACTTTCATTTATTTCTTAATTTTTGAATGGGTACCTTTTTACCACTTGAAATATTATTCCATGAATTTGAGGATTTTTTACAAAAAAAACAATAACTCTATTTTTTTATTAGTTTTGATTATGCAATTCAAAATGACATAACAATTTTACATTAGATCGACATCTGGATACTTGAAGATTAGAAATATAACAGTTTTAGTTCTTGAATGTAATGTTTTGAGAATCAGGGTATTCTTTTTTTCATCTAATATTTTGTCCAACTAGATTGTCACTAGATAAGATTTTAACGAGGCCCCAAAAAAGTTCTCCCTTATCTTTTGTAAACTCTTATCATTTTAATAAAAATAATTATTTGATGAAGGAAAAGAAATTGTGTAAACATAACTTGATTAGCATGTTTTGGGGTACAATTTAGAATTTTGCCCTGAGCATTGAATTTTCTAGGACCGACCCTGACCAGGGGACTTTCTTGGCCTTATGGTTTTTTCTCAAAAAAATTAATCGGAGGAATGAATGTTTCCCAATTTCGAAACTCTGGAGTCAACGTTGTTTTTACGCAAAACGAGTTTCTTGTGTGTCAGCCTTAACAGCCTACTAGGTTGGGCTCGAGCCTAATGATACCAAAAATAGACCTATTTTTTATTTTTATATCTTTTTAAAAGATAAAAGAATGAAATAATAATAATTAGTATTATCAACAATCGTAACTTTTTAGTATAAATATTTTATTGTTCTTTTCAAAAAACTTGATTTATCTATACCACTAGGCTAGATAAAAGGGAAAATTGATGTTAAGCTAATTTCTATTTAAATTTAGGCATGATATAGCCACATATAAAAAGATTTTAAAAAGTTAAAGAATTATTATAAATTGATAGGTCAGACATTCAAAAGAAATGATATATTGAAAAGGCTAATTTCTTCAACAATATTACTGTTGGGAAACGAAGAAATTTTCAATGAATTTTTGAGCTGAATTGAGGCATGATTCATCGATAGAATCACACGGATAATGGTTGGAGTGTGCTCTCTTTACTTTGAGGATGAACGTGGTATATTCACGTTCACTTTTGTTTCCGAATAAATAAGATATCTAAGTCAGAAGTTAGCCTAATTCAATAGTTAAAGAGGACCAAAAGAAGTCAAAAGACTTTAGTCCCACATTAGATATGGTGTGAAAAATTAAGGAGCTTAAATATGAAAAGTTAGGAACAAAGGATATGCTCTTTGGGTGCTTGGATTTTCGCGCGCGTTTGGAGGGGGAACCATGCCCATAAGCACGTGCTGCCACCGTCTGCCCGGCCTGGCCCGGCCCGAGTGCGGGTGTAAAGGTTGGGTCCAGTTCTTTTTGGACCAGGTTACATGGGTATGGGTCAGATGCTGACGAGAAAACCTGACATGAATCATGCACAGACGGGTTGTGAATGTGGATCATCTGAATCGCCCGATACAAACCCGCTTCTAGAAGCGGGCGGTTACTTCAACAAACAGAACGGTTAAGAACAGTTCTGAGACAATTCTGTTAGTCTGAAATGGTTGTGACTGTTCTTTCAGAACCATCGCATCGTTCCCTCCAACGGGACTCATGGGAGCGTGATAAAAAGTGTTCCCCTCGATCATTTCAGACACACCATCTTCAAACACAAAATTTGTCTGATTTGAAAGAAGAAACAGAAGATTAGATAGAATTTGAAGAGAAACATAATTTTTGTCTGAATATATGTCTTATTAAGAGAAATTCTTCGTTCTCCCTCTTTTTTCTTATGGTGAATATTCCTCCATATTAAGACAAATATTCTCTCTGAAATTTGGCTTCGTCCAAGTGTTTTGAAATTCCAATTATTGAAGGTACTAATTAACTATGGATCGACTGTACGATGATTTGGTAGTGATATCCAAATATCGTAAAGGAGTATTGTATTTTGGGAGACCAGCGTCCAGTAACCCGTTAGCACAGTAGCGGGGGTTGTCTTAAGGAGTTCGCTACATGCGTACCTCACTCCATTTACTGTATAATTGAACTAACATTCTTTTTACAGGGGTTATGCTGGAATATTTATTTTCATAAATATCATTTTAATATATTGAATATATATTGAGACTGACTAATATCAGTCTAATTGGTATTTAACTAAGGAAGATAGTTGAAAGGTGGTTTTGTAATTAAGAAACGTTCTATTGAATAAAAAATCTCCCATCTAATATTTACTGACCTGGCCAATTAAATCAGTGATCTTGATTAGTTGTCAGATTTAGCAATCTTAAGACAATTAACGGTATTGAATTTGTCTAGTCTACTTGAAATGCAGAAAAATGTCTGAATCTAATCACGATGGTGGTTTCAGTAGGGCACTGAACATGCCGATCCAGACTATGATATCTGTTCCACTTCCTAATCCGAAGCCAGAGAAGCCAGGACAATTTGATGGCATAGAATTTAAAAGGTTGAAACATAAGCTGCTCTTCTACCGGACTACTCTGTATCTGGCCAAATCCTGCAAGAGGATCCACTAAAAATCGAAACTGATCGGAAATCTATGTAACAGTCCCAAATTTCTTAGATTCTCAATTACCATAAACATTCTTTCAAACTGGCAGATTATCATAATCATCTCCAAATTCTTAAAATTTCGGCAGCACCTCCTTTGTAAATACTGATATGTCCAAATATACATTTCAACTCACAATAATTTTGACCAACACCAGCCTACTTATTCTCAATCCAAACATACAAACAAAGTCAATAATCACCCATGCAATCCTAATAATATTTTGTCTCACGACTGCCTACTTATTTTTCACCTAACAATTTTGGCATGACTTCGCCTATATATATGAAAACAAAAGAAACATATTCTCGGAGAGTACCCGTCTTGGCATCCACAACATAAACAGAACTAACTATAACTCTAACTCATCACCATAATTACAATCTAATTCACCTCCATACATATCCATCTCACGATACTAACATAAGCTACACGTATACATCGAGTAGGATTATAAACAAGAACTAAATTACATCTTTAATACAATCATTATTAGCAAAATTCTTAACAAAATGCCTAAACCTGAAGCTGGTCCTCCGCCATGCCGCAACACATGAAACTGGGAGGGAGTGAGCTCGATAGCTTAGTGAGTAGAGTCAAAAGCAAATCAAGGAATGAAATATATATATATATATATATATATATATATATATATATATATATATATATATATATATATATATATATATATATATATATATATATATGTATATATATCTCATGAGAAGAGTGATTATTCAAGTAATAAGGGTAAATCTAGAAGGATAAGAAAAACAGAAAATCAATGACATCCCATGATTAAATAATCAAGACAATGGTCTTTAAAATCTGTGGGAAATATTAGACTCTTATAGTCATTGATTCCCAATTACTTTCTTAAGTTTTTGTTCAACATATAATAGGATTTATGAGTTATATAGAAAAACTTTTGTTTAGTTACTTGGCTTATTATCAAATTCATCTTATGTATACGCATGTGTTACACACATATATTCCCCTCACGGTGATACATCAATCCCATTAACTAAAATTATAGACATAATTTATGCATCCAAATAACACATGTATTACAAAACACACTTGTACATCATATAATCATATCACACTTTACTTATCACAATAACTCATCACACTTCACAACATTCACATGTCATATTTAATGAGATACGCATTATATATCATTCATATGCATATACAATTCACACATGAAGTGTGAAATTCTCCATCTTTCCCCTCCTACCAGCTCCTGCCCGGCCACTTCCTCTACATATATAAATATATAAAACAATAACACCGTCTTCTCCCTCCTATCGGCTCCAGCTCGGCCCTTTCCTCCGTTATGTATATATATGTATAACAATAACATCGCCTCCCCCCTCCTACCAGCTCTCGCCCGGTCTCCATATATGTAAATATGTAAAACCGTAACACCATCTTCCCCCTTCTACCGACTCCCGCTCGATCCCTTCCTCCGATATATATGAATACAACAGATATAAATGCACATACACACATATAACAATCAGTTATCCTCATTAATCAAATATTATAGTTTTTTACTTTCCAGTTTATCAATTTCACTTTCAAAGAATTGTGTGTGCTTCAGTATACACACACACACACACACATATGTATATAAATATATATGTAAGTTGACACTGAAGTGATTTACTTCTCCATGTGTGGATTGAGTTCTTACTCACATTATATGTATCCAACTCTTTTGACTCGCTTACATATAAATGTGAGTGTATATATGTATATCACTCAAATTGTCATACACAATCATGTTCATACAATTCCCTAGGCATACATTATGATTGTGAGCGATCATCACTTATATACCAGTGCATCATATGTCAAAAAACAAACGAATAATGAACAACTTAAGAGATATTTGTTTATATTACTAACACACATCTAGGCCACATGGTTAGATCTTGTGGTTAAATATAGTTTTTCTTTATGTTCGATGTTTAATATTCATAATTAACTGACTACAAGCCCATGCCCGGAATCTTAGCATACTTGTTAATTATAAGTGTTCTACTAAGTCAGCACTTAAGCAACACCTTTCACTTTCATTCCATCATAATTATTGCTTATGATCAAAAGTATATGATTTATTAGATTAAGTTCTCATCATAAGTTATTAATCAATCAAGAATTTCCCCACTTATCTGATATATAAATATGCAATCATCATATATCGGTTTATTATTTTTAGTTTATTAATTGTATTCAAGACCATGCTAATTTCTACTTACTATACATACTCAGTTAAAGCAAAGTTCAAGCTCACTCGTCGAGACACACTTTTCATTTATCAATTGTATCTTGAAATATAACCTATAGTTACAGGCTACTATTTGTTTATCATTGCTTTAGTCATTAAGATCTAGTTCCTCTCAGAAATTTCAGGATAAGTTCTTTATCTATCTGATTTCTCAATTTACTGAATGCATTGAATTATCAATAGCAAGGATATTTGAGAGTTAGACTTAGAAATTTCTGATGTATTAAGTAGTCGTTATATAACACCAGTTCATCACCATTTAGTTAACAGAAAAATACTAGGATTATCGTTTTCTTATTTGACTTGGGTGACAAACCGACGAGAAATTCATTGATTATCATTGCTAATACTAACTTTAGTATTTAATCACCAGTTAGTTTCCAGTTAGCCCTCAACAAATTTCCTTACAAGGTTCTACATTAATTTATTAAGTTTACGAGGGTCGACAGTTTTCCATTTTGTATTGAATCAATTTGATATTGATGTAACCAGTCCACACATCCAATTCAGATATCTAGTTACACATTGATTGTTAAAAGTGATAGTTATCCACATATAGGCTCAGCTGTCCTTAAGCCTTAAACCCCGGCTAAGGTCGGATTTCTCATTTAGTTGATAATTTGCTTCCAAATAAATCTTATTTGAAAAATCTCGTTATTAAGGCTCATTACCAACCCTAACTGTACTTACACAACATAAACGCACACTTGTGCACCCAATAGCAATCATATACACCTAAAAAGAGTATAAATCTACTAACTCCACAAACTAGGATACAAGATAGTGATGTTCCCAATATAAAAATATTTATCTTGCTATGTTCTCATAAAAATGCAAATAGTAAGATGTTTACTGGTAACAACTGTTAATAACTCATAAATAACCTTTCTTATTCCCTCCGCATGTGGAGATGATTAAGTCTTACATCCCTAAGGAGGCATATCTTGAGTAAATTATGGTTTGAGGTGAAGTGGTAATCACAAGAGCTTTACCAAATAATATAAAGAAATGAAATACATTTCCTACTATGCATAATACTCCACGAGAATTAAATGAGGCCTAACAAGTATCCATATGATTAGCTGATTTGTTATGTCTGATGACCACATGTTCCAAATTTAAAGTCCCAGGTAAACTCCTAATGGGAGTCGCAATAAAAACCCAGTTCTCTACTACAAGTTAAGAATCATGACTAAATTCCAGTTCCTTGAAAGTACCCTGAATAATTGTCATACTCATATGATGTTTCTTAAATTCAAAAGTCCACTTATCATGATTAAAAAAAGGGATTCTGTTGAGTAATCGTGATCCACTAAGGCCTAAGCCAAAACATTATTATTATTTTTTTAAGCACATGATTATCTTTTAAAAAAAAACTTCTCACCTTCCTGTTATTTCAATACAAAGAGAAATTGATCATATGCTTAAATGATGTTATAACTAAAAGATATTAACTTGAAATGAAAAAATGGTGTAAAATACATAATGATTTCTCTAATAAGTTTTCAACCTGAGTTATAATTTAAGGCATTTTGGGAGAGGATGAAATCGACAAGATAGTATTTATAATCAAAGTGTCATCATAACTATCTAGTTCATAACAATGCCCAAAATGACAAAGTTTCACAAAACTGAAGAATCATATGCATGTATTTAAGTGATTTTCGTGTTTATGAAGTAGTCATAATTTCTTATAGCGTATCATCCTAATAGCTAACCACAATGGATAATAGAAGGACTCTACGTTACCATTACACTGTATATATGATCGTTACCTTAGGAGTATAGACATTTTCCGCAATGAGTACGCCATGTTACACTGAAATCAAACTCAAATGGAAGAAAAACCAACTCATGACAGTTATATGTGACTTACAATTATTACTATTCTATATTTCAAGATGACCCATGGAATGGACATTTCTTTTCATATAAAAGGAATAAATTCTACACAAGATATCAAAAACCTTGCTTGCTAGTTTGGTATCTTTACACATGCTAGCTAATATTCTATCACTCCATATCTTCTTCTGCACCATCACACAAATCACATAATTTAAATAAGTTACACATGTAGCATACACCTCAAATTATAAGTTCTAGGGATAGATCAAAGGTCATGTTAGTGAATTCACAATTTGAGTTGGAGGAAAGGATCCTCATTCACAAAATTAAGAGTTATTACCTAAGAAATTGAAGCCTAAGTGTCCTAGAGTTACTATCTTCACTTCTAAACTTCCACCAAATCAACCAACAACTTAGAAATTAAATGAACCCAAAATCATAGCTACTACAACCAGATCAATCCTAACTTAATTTTAATCTTGCTTCTAATCTAACAAACTGCTAAAGAACAACATCACCATGAATTTGAAGAAGGGAAGAAAAACTCACTCACCTCATTGCGGCCAGCGCTGCAGACACATTGCCACTACCCCCGCGGCCACCTGGTCGCGCCGCCATTCGTCAGAGCCTCCCCCCCTGCCCCACGCGCGCGCGCGCGCTCGCCACCTGGTGGTGCAGCGCCTAGCCGTGCTGTCGCGCGCAACTGGGCGCACGCCTAGTCTGCTGGGCTGCCACACCCAGTCCAAGAGGGGGGAGAAAGAGGGATAAGGGAGAGAGATTAGGTAAATTTGAGGGAGAAATTGTGAGGGATTTTGGTGAACATTGGGGGAGCATTTCTTGAAAGATTTTGAGAGAAGTTTTTAGGGATTCGGTAGGCTAGGGATGAAGAAGAGAGGTGGGGTAATAAGTAGTGTTCTTATGCACAAACAATCTTGTATAATTATATATGACACTTTACAACCTCCCTCTTTCTCCTATCACGTGTCATCTCACAACACAATTCTCAACCAAAATTTTAGCCATAGATCTCTCTACTACATGCAAACCTTCCCCCTCCACTATCTCTAAAGGGTTAAAATAATAGCATGACTAATATTTTCATAATTACATTTTCATTGTATTAGCTAGTACACCCATTAATGAAAATAAAAATATACATAACCCTAAGCGCATATATATGTGTGTGTGTGTGTGTGTGTCAAATTTATTTCATTCGAAATTTTACTCACAAAATTTCATAACAATCCATGCCCATACAAATTTAATTCAGTCACTCCCCCGATAATCTGTATATTTTCTATAATCAAGAATTAAGATATTAAATAAAGATCTTAATGACCTGGGTGTTACACTCTATCCTCGCAGTTGATGCATGAACACAAGGTGACTTTCTTTGCAGAAACTATATTTTAAATAGACTGGATGACTCTCTATCCAATGTTTGTAGTACTATCCTAACAGCAAGAAGCTATGGGCAAGCCTCGATAAGAAATACAAAATTAATAAAGCTGGTACTAAAAAGTTCATCGTGGGATGATTTCTAGAGTACAAGATGGTGGACAGTAAGACTGTGATCAGTCAGGTGTAAGAATTCTAACTTATCTTACAGAGATAGAGGCTGAAGGTATGATCTACCTAAAACTTTTCTGGTTGCAATTATAGTGGAGAAAGTCCCACATGTATGGAGAGATTTCAAGAACTACTTGAAGCACAAGCGCAAGGAGCAGAAGTTGGAAGATCTCATTATGAGGCTTAGGATTGAGGAGGACAACTGAAAGTTGGAGAAGAGCAACAAGAACTCCTGTAAGTCCAAGGCTAATGTGATCGAAGACTCAAAGGTAAAAGTATTTACTTTCAAGGGCTTAAAGCGAAAGAAAACTTCCCTTGGGTACAAAGGTAAGGACCAAGAAAGCAAGAACAAGCGCTTCAAAAGAACCAGTTATATCTGCAATAAGAAGGGACACAAGGCGAATGAAAGCCGCAGTCATCCAAAAAGAACAAGAAGCATCACCCAAAGGTAAACCTGACTGACCATTCGTCTCAAAGCCTATCAGCTATGGTGTCAGAATTGAATCTGACAACCAACAACAAGGATTGGTAGGTAGACATTGGGGTTACTTAGTCATATGCTCTAAGAAAGTATTATTCTCTGAATATCAAATACAGGAGCATGATGGGCGTCTCTTCATGGGCAACTCAACCGTCTCCAAGGTTCAGGAAAAGAAAAAGGTCATACTGAAGTAGACATTTGAGAAGGAGCTCACTCTGAACAATGTACTGTATATTTCAGATATCCGCAAAAACTTGATTTCTGCTTCAGTTCTTAGTAAAAAAGGCTTTAGAATGGTCTTTGAATCTAATAAACTTGTACTTACTAAGAATAGAGTATATGTTGACAAGGGTTATCTTGTTGATGGTCTTTTTAAGGCCAATGTTGCTGTTGTCGACAAAAGGTCCGTGTATCTGTATCTAAAGCTCATAAATAAAAAAATCTTATATTTATTTGCTTGAGTCTCCTATATTATGGCTTTCTAGATTAGGGCATATAAATTACAAGTCCTTTTACAGCACTTGTCTAATCTAGAATATATTCCTAAACTCAACTTGGAAGAAATTCACAAGTATGAGATTTGTATTGAGGTCAAGTTTGCGAAAAACTCATTTCACTCAATTGATCGAAATACAAAACCTTTAGGGTTAATTCATAATGATGTGTAACTTAAAATTTGCGCCAACAAGAGGGGAAAAAGTATTTCATTACTTTTATTGATGACTATATAAGATACTATTATGTGTATTTTTTGAACAGTAAAAATGAGGCAATGAGTATGTTTATAACATATAAAGCCGAGGTTGAGAATCAACTCAACAAAAATAGAAAGATTCTAAAATTCGATCGAGGCGGAGAATATGAATTAAATGAATTTATTAAGTTATGTGCTAACTTTGGTATAAACCACTATACCACAGCACTATACACTTCTCAGCAGAATGGGATTGCTGAAAAAAAGAAAAGAACTTTAAAAGAGAAGGTAAATTCTATGCTTGTAAGTTTTGGTGCGCCTCAAAACTTGTGGGATAAGCTCTATTAACTGCAAATTATATTCTAAACAGAGTACTACATAAGAAATTTGTTCTTATACCATTTGAGTTATGGCATGAACGAACACCTTCCTACAATTATCTCAAAAGATAGGGGTGCCTTGCAAAGATACTGGCACCACTACCTAAAAAGACTAAGTTGAGAATAAAAACTATGGACTGTGTTTCCTTAGGCAATGCTTTGGATAGCAGTGCCTATAGATTTCTGGAATACAAATCAGAAATACCTGATTTTCATGTAAACATGATTATCGAATCCAGAGATGTCATGTTCTTTCAAGACATCTTTCCGTATAAACAGGAAGAAGACAAGACATCCGGGAAAAGAACGCATGAAATAATATTTAGAGACGAAGGACCCAGTAGACCTACAATTAATACGAAAGTTGAACCAAGAAGGAGTCAGAGATCGAGATCTCAAAATCTTTTGGTCCAGACTTCGTAGTATATGTGCTTGAAAGCGAGCCTCAAACATTTAAAGTGGCTATGTATACTTCAGAAGCATAAATGTGGAAAGAAGTTGTAAACAGCAAATAGAATCCATCCTAAGTAATCACAATTGGGAATTGACAAACTTGCCTCCTGGCAGTAGACCAATCAAAGTGAATTTTCAAAAAAAAAAAATCTGATGAATCTATCGATAAATACAAGGCTAGATTAGTAGCCAAAAATTATCGACAAAAAGAAGGGCTTGACTACTTCGATACTTATTCGTCAGTAACAAGAATAATGTCCATTTGGATGTTAATTGCAATTGCAGTATTACACAACTTAGATATCCATCAAATGGATGTCAAGACTGCATTCCTAAAGGACGGCTTAAATGAAGAAACATATGTGGAGCAACGTAAAGGATTTATAGTCAAGGTCCAAGAACACAAAGTGTGAAAATTGGTCAAATCCTTATACGATCTAAGATAGGCTCCAAAATATTGGCATGAGAAATTTGATTGTGTCATGATAAAAAATGAATTATCTATCAATCGATGTGATAAGTGTATTTACACTAAGACTGTTGAAAATACATGTATCATTGTTTGTCATTATGTAGACAACATGTTGATACTTGGGACTTATATTGAGGTTATTAAGTTTACAATACAAATGCTATCAAAAAATTTTGATATGAAGGATCTGAGAGTTGTTGATGTAATTTTAGAAATTAAAATTATAAGAACACCAGATGGAATCAGTCTATCTCAATATCATTACGCAGATAAGATAATAGAAAGATTTAAGGAGCATGGAATAAAAAAGATACTAATACTTTTCTCCCACACGTCCACATTCATAAGAATACAGGAACTACAACTCGACAGTTAATGTATTTTTAGATTATTGAAAGTCTAATGAATTTAATGAATTACACTAGACTCGATATTGCTTATGTTGTAAGCAAATTAAGCAGATACACTAGTAATCCTAGTGATGATTACTGATTGCCCTACTACATGTAGTAGGCTACATAATCAATACCAAGAAATATGCCTTGAAATATAAAACGTATCCACCTGTACTTGAAGGGTACAGTGATGCAAACTTGATTGTAGATCTTGATGAATTAAAATCAACCAGCGGATACATCTTTACTGTCGGAGGCGCAATAGTATCTTGAAAATCTTCCAAACAAACTTGCATAGCCTATTCCACAATGAAATCAGAATTATAGCCTTTTATAAGGCTAGAGAAAAAGCAGAATGGCTTCGACAATTTCTAGAGGATATACCACTGTAGCCTAAACAGTGCTTGCTATATGTATTCACTGCGATAATCAAGCAGCGATATTTAAGATACATAACTTTATATATAACGGTAAGTCTAGACATATTCATCATAAACATAACACTGTTAGACAGTTGCTCTCAAATGGAGTTATCTCTATTGACTTTGTATCGTCAAAGGATAACCTAGTGGATCCGCTCACTGAAAGTATGAGTGTAGAGCGTATAAATTGTGCATCAAGGAAAATGGGACTAAAAGTCTAAACTTACTGAATGAGCTTAATGAAAACCTCACTTAGCGACTGGAGATCCCACAGACTAAGCTCAAGAGGAAAAACTAGTTATGATTGACTCTGCGAGTAAACACTTAGGAGCTTCACTCCAACTCATTCCTATAGTATACCCAAGTGCTTTCTACAAGTGGATTTAGGATAAGCTTCATGCTTTTGATGACGCCTATATCTTATTATCAAAACAAGTGGAGTAGAGTAGAATACGGTTAATAGGACGATCATCTATGTGAGTATAGAGCTGGGTCAGCTCTTTGCGGTCTCTATAGAAGCTGTGATTAGCCAAAAATACTCTCTGAAACTAAAAATATCCAGGGCCAAAATAAATACAACCAAGAATTAAAGTTGATTTTGAAAAGTTACTATGTGACGCATGTTGACTTGACTTACACAAATGGCTGACAATTCAAGACATAGTTCACAGATTGGTCAGTAAGTTTGATAAGACTTTCACTATGAAAGGTTCAAGACCTAGCTCACTTATCCTGACACATTTTCTTTCCTAAAATACCTTTCACTATAGAGTTAGTTTCATAGTGTGTCAATTTCTCCATTTATTGTGGGGGATTGTTGGAAAATGAATAATTTTTTAGTGAATCTTTGAACTGAAATGAGGCATCCGTTGATAGAATCACATGGACAAAGGTTGGATGTGTTCTCCTTTCTTTGGGGATGAACGTGGTATATTCACATGTTCAATTCCGTTTCCTAATGAATGATATATTCAAGTCAGAAGTTAGCCTAATTCAATAACTAAAGAGGACTAAAAGAAGTCAAAAAACTTTAGTCCCACATTGGATATGGTATGAAAAATTGAGGAGTTTAAATATGAAAAGTTGGGAACATAGGGTGTGCCCTTTGGGTACTTGGAGTTTTCACGCGCATTTGGGGAAACCATGCCTACACGGGCTCCACTGCCACCGCAGTCAGTGCCGGAGCCTTCGCCTGGGTGCGGATTGGACTCGCTCTGGTTCTTTTTAGACCGAGCCATACTGATGCAGATGGGTCACGGGTCTTGGATACGGATCCACCCGCTACTCGATCTGGTGCAAGGTTGAAACTGTTCACAGAACTATTGCAACAGTTCAGATAGAACAGTTCCAACGGTTCAGACAGAAACCGTCACAACCGCTCCACTTCCTCCAACAAATTTCCTAGGAGCGCTATAAATAGCACTACTCTCTGTATTTTCTAACGACACAGAACACAGAGTTTCTGTCTACACCATCTTCAAACAGAGAAATCTGATCTCAAAGAAGAAACAGGAGATTTAACAGATTCTAAAAAAAAAACAGAATTGTTGTTTGAATCTGTGCCTTCTTAAGACATAAATTCTTCTCTCTCCCTTCTTTTTCTTACAGTGAGTATTCCTACATATTAAAGCAAATATTCTCCTTGAAATTTGTTTTCATCCAAGTGCTTTAAAATTCCAATTAGTGAAGATACTGATTAACTAGGATTCGACTGTACAGTGATTTGGTAGTACTATTCAAATACCGTGAAAGAGTATTGTATATTGTGAGACCAGTGTCCAGTAACCCGTTAGCACCTATGCGGGGGGCGTAATTTTCTTAAGGAGATTCGCTACATGCGTACCTCACTCCAATTACTATATAATTGAACTAACATTCTTTTACAGGAGTTATGCAGGAATATTTATTTTCATAAATTTCACTGTTAATATATTGAATATATATTAAGACTGACTTATACCAGTCAGACTGGTACTTAACTAAGAAAGGTAACTGAAAGGTGATTCTGTAATTAAAAAACGTTCTATTGAATTAAAACCTCCTACCTGATATTCACCGACCTAGCCAATTACATCAGTGACATTGATTAGTTGTCAGAAATAACAATTACAACTATCAATGTTTTGCTTAAAAATATGCTCAACATTTTTTTTGCTATAAAAATAACCATGGACTTTCAGTTTTGCTCAAAAATCCTTAACAGTGTTTATTTATATACAAACTTCCCATTATATGCTTATTAATAAACAAATCCCTTCAAACTTTCATCAATCCTTTTCTTATGAAAGAAAAAACAGAAAGAAAGAAACCTGCAACCATCAAGGTTGCACGGATGCGGATATGAGTATCATATCAGAGACGAAAAAGTGGATATGCAAAAATTGAAAAAATCACCATTATAAAGAGCCAGAAATGCTCGAAGTTTCTTTCACAATTCTAAAGCACCTCAAGAGTTTAAAAGTACTTCAACGGTTACAGAGTGTTTATTTGCTCCTGAACTTTTAAGAGTGTGAAGCACTTTTAGAACTTCATTTGTTTATAAATGTACATGAAGAATCTTTTATGTTTCTAGGATTATCATTTGCAAGTTAAATGGTTTGATTTTCAAAAATCAAAGAGAAAAATCTAGGCAAAAAATTTGGCATGATCCACTTTACTTTTTATGCACCCATTTTGCTTGTTACTTTGTGTCCTATTGGAAAATTACTGAAGAAAACAAAAACGATCCATCCATTAATCAGAATATTTTCTTGATAGTTGCTTAAAAACACTGAGGAGTACAAAATGAAATTTAAGGAGAAAGGTTTTGAGCAATAGAATTAGTAGAAATACGCAAAGTACTACTTTGGAGTTGATGTGTGTCAAATGCCATTAGGTATTTCAAAGAATTCAAGGTCTAGAATCTTTCATTTTATTATGATATTAAAACGGTGAATCACCATTGTAAGTTAGTTCTTTTTTTTTTTACGTGGTCTTATTAACAGTGAGAGCACCAAATCATCTATTTAAATGGGTTTTTCAAGCACGGTTGAGTTTTATTTGATTTCTCGTCATTCCTATAACTATTGAAATTTTTTTGAAGTGTACATATATATATATTTCATCATCATTGACTAGTGTTCAGGTAGTGTTGTGGATTGCTCCATCTGGCATATTTTCTGGTTCTCATGCATATCTGAAGCTTATAGCTTGTGCATGGTTTCCTGCTAATTCTTCACAACTCTATGCCAAGAAGGCTTTTCAATTACTAAGTTTCCAGGGAGCACAAATTCTTGCTGCAGATTTCAAATCCTCAAAGCATTTCTGATCGTTCTGAGGTAATTTTGCATTCAGATGAGACAATGTTGTATCTTAGTTTACTTTGCATTACATACTGGAAAATTCTACAACTCAGTAACATGATAAAACTTTGACAACAATTTAGAAATAAGTTTGAGGGGTTAAGTAGAATTTGCAAATTTCAACTGAAGTTAGCAAGTACAGGCGTTGTTACTGAACCTGAAGGAAGGGACCCAGAGAAAATGTAGAAAGAAACGAACAAAAATTCATCAAATAGAAGCTAATTCATTATCCAACTTGAACTTGATCTGTTATTATTCTGCTAGTCTCAACTTCAATTCAATGTTGAATCTTAATTTATTTCAGCAAAACATAGTAGACAAACTCTCACATTTCAGAATTGAAAGAAGCAAGCTAATCTAGCTAAGAAGCAATCAAAAGAATTAAGTTTTATAGAAAGAAATAATTGTGTACACAGAATAAAACTCATCCAAACCCCTCAATTATTTGACCTCGAGCCTGCACAGTGGACAGGTTCGACTTCTCTCCAGCCACTGCGCGATGCAGTGATAATGAAATACGTGGGAACATGGCAATCGAGCCAAGTCCGAGTGGTCGCCCTCTGTCTCCTCAAACTCATCAAAGCAGATCGAGCAGCCCTCGTCCTGTGCTCCAACGCAAGCAGAGCTCACCCTCTCTATGTTCGCAATGGCCATATCCGATGCTGCGACGGCGCCAAAACCTCCCTCTATTTCTGCTTCTGTTTGTCCTTCGGGATGGAGTCCATCATCCTCAGAGTCATTCTCAGACTCAGGATCATAGTCATCCTCGCCGTAGTCAGGGGCATTGTCCTCCTCATGATCAGTGCCATCTTCATGATCAATCGGCTCGTAATGACGGGCAGAAGAGATCAAGAAGAAGCGGGAATCAAGAAGATGCACCTGCGGTTCAACATCAAAGTGCAAGTCCACGATGCTATGAAACCGGATTCCTCCTTGGGGGCCGACAATGCCCCGGTGCTCTGCTATGACCCGAGCAAAGAAGGGGAGGAATCGCTCGTGAAGTTGATGGCACACCGCAGCGAAACCCAACAAAATTTGTAGACGGCGGAACATGAGATCAACGGCAAGCCCACAACGGAAGGAATCCATGAGAGTGTTCAGGCTGAGGGAAAAAGAAGGGATATTCTGCAGTGGTTGACGCCCAACCTCAAAGTGATGGTAGTGCTTCGTCACGCTGAAGGTGAATAAGACTGCTTCAGGTCTGGGGCTTCGCGTGGCACAAAAGTCAATATCGACGCCGCATCCGACTCCGACAACCTTCAATCCAAGGAGCGTTGACAACAACGCCATTGATGGGAGCACGCGACAACCAACCAAGATGAACAGAGTGATGATCAGAGAGAGAAATTCAGCAAGAAATCTAGCAAGGAGCGGAGGATAACTGAGACTGAAGATGGTTTCTCTTCAATTTATAGATACGTTCTGTTGCTTCTTCTGTCTCCAATTCAGACAAGAATTAGGATTAGGACTGAGGATACAAGTTTCCAATTTGGGACTAATCTCGGGGTTCCAATAGTTTCCAGTTTTATTCCGAATCCTAATAGGACTCCATTCTCAAGGTTATCCTTTGCTCAGTTGTAGTATTGCCCAAATAAGGATACTTAAAACAATGGGTTTTTTGTCAAAAACATAGTTCCTATATGTCAACTTAATTAGCTTATCAGGTGACAATAAATTTGTACTCTCAGCTTCAATGGAACATTGAATCTGTTAGATTTGACTCAAAACTGAAGTTGGAACCATGGCCTAAGATTATCGCATATTGATAACTCGAGACTCCTTCCAGTATGGACTGCAGGTACTTGCCTTGTGCTTCAATTCGAACCTAATTATGCTTTTGCACCTGTCCATAAAAAGTGAAGAAAAGGGATATTGTGAAGAGTTTGGACAAAGGATTTGAAGCAGTTGACACAGGCAGTCAACCACTGAATGCACTGACCGGACACAAATCTACATGGAATGGTGTTACTGTGTAAATAAAATAAAATGGTAGTAACTAAAAGAGAAATTACTAATCATCGTTTCTTCCCTGTAATTACTGGAAAATCATTGTTCCCCAAATTATATAATTTTAAAATTGTATTAGTATCTTCAGATCTTTATAGTCTTTCAGTCCTCTGTTATATTTGATACAACATGGAAAGAGAAATTACTAATCACATGATTGGATTTAATTTAGATTTGTATTTCCTCCATAGTCAACTGATTTCACTCCAAAAAAGTCGCATTGCAATGCTGTCAAAGAAAAAACAATGCGACACTGCTTAACAGCTGAAGAAAAGAAAAGAAAAGAAAAGACACTTCACAGCTGAAAAAACTAGCCTCTAGTTGTTCATGATGTTGCACCCAGGGCCTTCTTCTGGGTAGCAACCAACTTGTGGAATCCAAGCAACGGAGATGGACACGCCGGAGAAGTACCCACACGTCAAGAATAGAGAAACAAGAGAGAAAGTAAGCCAACTCACAATATTTAACGAGGTTCAGCAATTTGCCTACGTCCTCGGGGCGAGAGAGAGAGAGAGAGAGAGAGAGAGAGAGAGAGAGAGAGAGAGATTTTATTGATTCTACAATCAATTACAACTTGTTCCTTTCTTTCAAGAAATTTCCAAGAGGGATTTTCAGAGGGATACAATTCATGAGGGCCTAACCCTTATTTATAGTCAGAGAGTCCCAGGGATTTAAGAAACTCTAATTTAGATTCGACTCTAAAACAGAAAAGGAGCCCGAATCGTTCAGGAGAGCAGAACGCGTCTATCAGTCAACCGAGCCGGTCGACCAACCCTGTCCTGGTCGACCGGTCGGTCGACTGAGACATAACGAGAGCTACCTTGTGCCAATCGGTCGACTGCACCAGTCGACCGCTTCCCCACCACGGTCGATCAGGCTGTGCCTGTGCACGGGTGCACACCGATCGACTGGGCGGTCAACTGGGCTCTGTCCTGGCCTATTGTGAACTGCGTTCTCGCTCTATTTAGCTTCCATATTAAAAAAAAACTCTTCCGATGTATTTTATCTCCTCTTATCTCCTTTTTCATTACAATTCTCCACCTCAGTGAAGATTTACTCCAACGAACATCTGGTGAAATCGATACTGTCAAAATCCAATGCCCTCAATGGCTACTCAAGACCGGAGTACCTAACTCCACAATACTATCCTCCACACAAAAGGAACCACAACTCAATGGAATACAAGTCACTTGGTGATCTAGAAAGACCACAAAACACTCTCTTACAACTTCTTATAGAGTGGAGTATGATTTTAAGCTCAAGAAGCTAAGTGAGAGAAGAAAATCAGTTGAAGAGATTTTGAAGACTTAAAAACCAACTGAAAATTTTTGAAAAAGAACTAAGAAATGAAAACAATGGAAAACTTCTTTCTTGAAAACACTTGAAACTTGGACATTTTTCTTTTTGAAAAATCAAAACCCATGACCTCTATTTATAGGCAAAGGATAAATAACATTCATAAGTGATACTAGGTCATTAGGGGTGAGTTTAATAACTTGGAAACAAAAAATAGCCGTTGGAACCACTAAAAAATAAAATAGATCCAAAATAGAACCGTTGTGCCAACCTAGACGTCTGCCGGTCGACAGGCCGGTCGACCGGCACGTCACTTAAATTATAGTCTTTGGCTCCAGTCGACCGCCCCGTAGACCGCAGGTCATTTTAAAAAGAGAATTTTGAACTGCCGATCGACCGGGCCGTTCGACCGGCACAAACAGAGAGAAGGCCCATGCAGTCGGTCGACCGATCGGTCGACCGCAGGGGTTGACCGTTTTGGCCTGAAACAACTACGATCAATCGGCTGGTCGACCATTAGGGCCTGAAATAGATTTAAAAATAGATTTTTGAATTTTAAAATTTTTTTAAAATATTTTGAATTGGTTTGAGGGTTATGTAGTGTAGTATAGGAGATAAAATACATGTTCTAAACTTGATATAAAAATTTTAAAAATTATGAAACATGTATTAATACCAAACATGCAACAAAACCAATACTACCCAAAACTTGTATTTTTGAAAAGTGTATTTTTGTGTGTGTAACTTCTTGAGCACATCTATCATATCCTTACTCTCTAACATACTAAAATCTTACAAGGGACTAGGTGACTACAAGATCTTCAATCAGGCCTTTTCATTTACATGTTGAGTTACTTGAATTCTTGATCCCGTATTTGAGTCATTTTGAGTCAACACCACCTTCCTTTACGGGAAGAAAATTCTTGAATCCTTAGAACCCTGAAATAATTTTAAACACTTAAAGTTGATTAGTACAAATAACTATATATGTTTTGTGATCATCAAAACTCTAAAACCGAGTAATTGTAACCTTGGGCCAATATAATCACCATTAAGCCTTTGGTCATCTTGAGAACACCATTTCGTATAAATACCACAAGGCCCAACATTTTCAAAGCATCAACTGATATAAGATTCCTTTTGAGTTGAGGTACATACCTCACTTCCTTCAATTCTCGTACTATCCCATCAAATATCTTGATACGGACTGTACCTATCCCTTCCACATTACACAAATGATCATTACCCATGACAGTGAAATATCCACTAGCTTCTCAAAATTAGAAAACCAGTCCCTGTTCGGGCACAGATGATAGGTAGCTCCTGTATCTAAGATCCACTCAGAATTATCTGAGTAATCAACAGTAGAAGTAGTAATAGAGAAAGAGAATACAGATAAGCCTGAATCTGATCAATCCGCCTGTGAAGTATTGGTTTGAGTACTGACCACCTGTGCGAGATTTGCCTCGGTCTTCGACTCCTTCTTACCTTTGACTTTTGAACAATCAACCTTCCAATGCCTAACTCTTTGCATAAGGTGCACCGGTTCTTCTTCAGATCTCTGAAATCTGATCTGGACTTCGACCTCCCATGATCACCTCTGCCTAGGCCTATCAATGGGTCGGGTCCAGACCCTGACCCGACCCGATTAAGCGGGTATGAAAAGGGTTGCTCTGGACCCATACTCGTTTACCCGTATGCCCGTATACCCGATTATTAAATGGGATGGGTCTGATTTTACTTGAACCAGACTCGGTTACCCATTTACCCATTTCAAAACATAAATATAAATAATATTAATAGAATTAAAACCCTATAGATCTAGGCTCCAGACACTATCAGTAAGTGATCCATTTGTACTTTAAATGATGAAGACTATTGACTGATTAGTGGGTAATCTTATTGTTGTGTTTTCCCAACTAAATTAGGGAGCCTTACTTTAAATTTTTTTCTTTATTAGAGTCTTTAATCGAAAATTTTTCATCCACCTCTTTCATCTGATTGCATTTCATCCTTTATTGATATTAAAACATGCTTTCTTTCTTTTTACAAAAGTTTTTTCCCTTCACTTCATGTGTTTTTGTTACTGTTTTTATTTATGTATCTTTTTTTTTTGTTATGGGTCCGGGTAAACAGGTCTGCACCAGCGGATACAGCGGGTCCGAGCATGGGAACCCACCTTCTGGACCTGCGGGTGAACGAGATGGGTGTGGTACCCTCTTGGGTAAACGGGTCTGGGTCTGGTACCACTTGTACCGCCCCGAACCCGACCCATTGACAGCCCTACTTTTGCCCTTCCAATTGGAACTCCTGCTTCTTATTGCCAATGCTTATGTTGTACTTTCAGAAGAAAATAATATATCTTGTCTCCTTACTTTAAAATTCACAAGAGCAACAGACACCTCACTGTAGTAAGTGTTTATCTTTTATTATTGATCAATGTAAGAGTAAATGTCTCATACTCTTCTTCAGGAAAAGAATTCAATAGAATTACCGCCTTATCCTCTTCATCGATCTTCACATCCATATTAACCAAGTCTGTAAGAAACTTTGTGTAGCTATTCATGTGTTCGTCAATAGAGATTCCTCTCTTCATCTGAAAATGATAAAGCCTCCTCTTCAACTGCAACCATGACTCGATGCTTTTCATCAGATTTTTTTCTCCAGGATCTCCTACAGCTGTTTTGCAAATGTTTCATGCAACACATGATACTTGATGTCTTGAGTCAAGCAAGACCTTATCAAGCCACACGTCGTTAAGTTCATCTTGTTCTAGTCCTCTTCAGAAGTAGTCTCGCGCTTTTTCTCCAACCGTAGAGTGTCTTCAAGATTTGATACCGTCAATGCATCCATCACCTCACATCTTCATATACCAAAGTTATACTTGCCGCCGAACTTCACCACATCAATTCTCAATGGATGTGGATTCACAAATTTCACTGTAGATGTACTATCTCCAGCCGTCTTCTCAATTGATTCCTCAAATAATGCGTAAAACAAAAAGAGTTAGATCAAAAACTAGATAAAGATATGATCTTTACCTCAAAGCGAAACCCTCGAAGAGTTTTCGAAGTGATCTACTCCTCCAAATTTGATTCCTTGAGCAATCCAAACGCTATTTTGAGATCGACGCACGATCCCATAAACAGTCCCAATGCTGCTTCGAGATCGACACACGATCTCCGCCAAACAGCAACCAATGCCCTTGGATTCGACACGCGATCCCAAACCTAGGATGCTCTGATACCACTTGTTGCGCCTAGTGCCTCTTCTGGGCAACAAGCAACTTGAGGAACACAAGCAACAGAGATGGACACGATGGAGAAGTACCTACACACCAAGAACAGAGAAACAAGAGAGAAAGCAAGCCAACACAATATTTAACGAGGTTCGGCAGTTTGCCTATGTCCTCGGGGCAAGGGAGAGAGAGAGATTTTATTGATTCAACAATCAATTACAGCTTTTCCTTGCTTTCAAGGAATTTCCAAAAGAGATTTTCAGAGGGATTTTCAGAAGGATATAATTCATGAGGGCTCTAAGCCTTATTTATAACCAGAGAGTCCTAGAGATTTAGGAAACCCCAATTTGGATTGACCACAAAACAGAAAAGGAGTCAAAATCTGTTCAGGAGAGCAGAACGCGTCTGTCGGTCGACTGGGTCGGTCGACCGACTCTGTCCTCAGTCGACCGACCCTGTCCTCGGTCGACCGGGACAAACTGAGAGCAACCTTGTACCTGTCGGTCGACCGCACTGGTCGACCACTTTCCTGCCACGGTCGACCGGGTTGTGTCTGTGCACGTCGTGGACATCGGTCGACCAGGCGGTCGATCGAGCTCTGTCCTAGCCTGTTGCGAGTTGCGTTCTTGCTTCTTTTTGGCTTCCGATCTCTGCGCTATTTCTTCCAATGAGGTTAAAAAAAAATCTTTCAATGTATTTTATCTCCCCTTATCTTCTCTCTTCCTACAGATTGTTGAGATTTTGGTCGAACAAATAGTCTCATATCGGCTAGACATGGTGATGGTCTTGTGTTTATAAGAATTTAGGCTACTCCACCTAATAGGCTAGTCTTTTGTGATGGTGCCTCAAGTCTTTCAATTGGTATCAGAGTCATGCCCTGAATTTAGTCGTGTGTGTGGGTGATGTTCGACGATGTAGATCCCCAATGGTGCAGAAGGCGCAATGGGCTGATCACCTCAATGGCGCAAAAAGGCGCAGTAGACCCTTGTAAAGCTTGTTGTGTTGAGCTCTTGAGAAATTTGGCAGTGGTGCACCTTTATAATGGGCGTGCCACCTTTCACGCGGTGTAGAGGAGTTGACTGTAGTTGGTGCTTCACATAAGGCGTGTCGCCTTCCCACGCATTGAAGATTTGTGATCTTGATGGAGCATTTGATCTTCCAATGTGAAGACTCTTTTTTCGGGGGTTGTTGGGATTTTGATCGAACAAATAGTCTCACATCGGCTAGATATGGGAATGGCCTTGGGTTTATAAGGATTTGGGCTACTCTACTTAATAGGCTAGTCTTCTGAGATGGTGCCCCGCGTTCTTCAAATGAAGCCTTCTCTGAAGTTCCATTTGGACTCTCATTGCTTCGTTGCATCCACTATCCAGGGAACAGAAATTTGAGTAAAAGAAAGAACCATAGATGAGAAAAGATTGAGGGCCAGAGTTATTCAATTCTTGGGCGATTAAATTCAATGATGGTGGAGGTGCTGATTTTTCACTGCTCCGACTTTCAGCAGCACCAGAAGCTATAATGCCATGACATACAAAATTCAACTGTTAGGGCACATCTCAAAGAAGTAATAATAAGTCAATAACTTGATTTTGCTTTTCCCTTTATTCCAGAGCCACCAAGGGCATTTGCAGAAAATCATGTAGACAAGAGACTTCTGATGCTGACATCTTTAGTCAAACGAAAATGCTTGTGGAATCAAAGCTGGACAAATGTATAGCTGATGTGGTGCTACTTTTTACAACTGCATGACATGAACAAACACCATTTTAGCAGCTATGAGATTCATCCATTTTGGGTCCAGGGTAACTCACGATGAGGAGAATGGCCTAAGAACCACTGAAATCAGTGTCAAGGTAAGTATTTCACTTGTGAACCAGTGGCCTTAGAGACGCTCACCTACAAGTTGGGTTGTAAGGTTCAGTTTCCATGGGCTAAGTGAAACCCAAACATATATGGATCAGGGTAAGGATCTATGAGGGCGGAGCGAGATGAATGGTTTTTAATAGAGGATTGTACGAAGGATTGGGTCACTCTCAACTCAGCAGCATCCGAAAGGTCGTGGAAGTGCCTGGATGCAACACGGTGACATTGTCATGACATTTGGAGCTCCAGTGACCCCTATTGAATTTTTTTTTATTTTGTGAATGATCAATTTTGTAACAGTACATTTTTGTACCCTTCATTCTTGAGTTGTTTCGTTAAGATCTTATTAATGAAACGTCGGGTGGCTTTCTTGGCCTTATAATTTTTTTCTCAAAAAAATAATAATCCGAGGAATGAATGTTTCCCAATTAGGAAACTCTGGAGTTGGCGTCGTTTTATGCAAAATGAGTTTCTTCGTCTGTCGGCCATAATAGCCCACTGGGTTGGGGGGGTGGGGGGGGGGGGGTGGGCGGCCTAATGATACCGAAAACATACCTATTTTTATCTTTATATCTTTTTTAAAAGATAAAAGAATGGATTAATAATAATTAGTATTATCAACAATCGTAACTTTTAGTATAAATATTTTACTGCTCCTTTCTAAAAAAAACATGATTTATCTATACCACATAGGCTAGATAAAAGAGAAAATTGATGTTAAGTTATTTTCTATTTAAATTTAAGCAAGATATCGCCACATATAAAAAGATTTTAAAAAGTTAATGAATTATTAGAAATTGATAGGTACTATGCGCTTATTCAAAAAGAAATGATATTGAAAAGGCTAAATTCTTCAACAACATTACAACTACCAATATTTTGCTTAAAAATATGCTCAACTTTTTTATTGTTCTAAAAAGGATCACGAACTTTCAGTTTTGCTCAAAAATCCTTAACAGTGTTAATTTTTATACAAGCTTCCCATTATATGCTTATTAATAAACAAATCCCTTCTAACTTTTATCGATCCTTTTCTTATGAAAGAAAAAATAGAAAGAGAGAAACATGCAACCATCAAGGTTGCACGGATGCGGAGATGAGTATCATATAAGAGACCAAAAAGTGGATATGCAAAAATTGAAAAAACCATCATTATGAAGAGCCAGAAATGCTCGGAGTTTCTTTAACAATTCTGAAGCACTCCAAGAGTTTAAAAGTACTTCAATGGTTACCGAGTATTTATTTGCTCCTGAACTCTTAAGAAGGTGATGTTAATCTTACATTAAGGTGGCCCAATAACCTTGGTTAATTAACATTGGATTCCTAATTAAAGTTAACTGATATTAAAGATGCCCATATTAAAGTTACATTTATATATAAGTTAATAATAACATGAGGTATAAAGGAACCATGATGGGTGGTTTATCTCAGGGTTATTTTAGTAAATGTTAGACCCTCTTCTCTCCTCCTGAAAAGAATATAACCTAGGCTCATTATTTGTGAGCAAGAAGAGAATCCATCATATTAGAAAAGGTTGTGAAAAGAAAAGGAGATAGAGAGAAGAAGGGTCTGCATTAGGGTTTCTTGCAGGATTAAAGAGAAGGATCAAAATCTTCATCCATCTGCTCTCTTCAGTTCATCAATGGCTTCAGGTATGGAGAATTTATTATTGATTCAATTATGTATTTGATTTCTTGAGATGATTGATTCTAGATCCATGGCAGTTTTAATCCGCATTATAGTTTCAAATCTTACATTTTGGTATCAGAGCCTGGGTTTTAGAATCAATACATCTTGGATTATAGATTATGGAAAATTAGGGTTTTGATTAACAGTTTATAAAAATCAAAATTTTGATCTTTTAATTGTAGAATTTTAAGAGGATTTATTAACCCTAATGTTCTGTTCAATTTCCTCTAATTGTACAATTGATTGGGATCAAATTTCAGGAATTATTAACCCTAATTTTTCCCTAATTAAATTTTTCCGTCGGCTGTCTGGAACTGCCCGCGATAACAGTTTTGTCGACTATTAGTCGACTAGCCCGAAACACTAGTCGACTAAGTATTTTTCCAGAAACTTAAGAACTCTCTGTTTCGGTACAGGAGTCGACTAATTATTTTGAGTAGTCGACTAATAAAATGTATAGTCGACTAACTCTTTTCCCAAGTCGACTAATAATTTAACCGAGAGTTGCCTTCCAACAGGAGTCGACTAATAAAATGTGTAGTCGACTAATAAATATTTATAGTCGACTAATAATATTGGTATAGTCGACTAACTTTTCTTTGCCCTAGTCGACTAGACCTAAATGTATAGTCGACTTGACTTGACCCAAGTCGACTAGTCCTTCTTAGTAGTCGACTAATGGTTGTTTAATTCAATCATTAAAGTATGTTACACATTAAAGTTATTGTGTTAATAATGATTGATGTTGGTCAAGTAATAGAATTGGAGTATTATAGTATTACTCAAATAAAAGATTAGAGAATATTATTGGTTAGTTTTGTATTCATAAGGCTTATTGATTTAGTAGTTGCCAAAGTGACCTATGTTAGTAAACCTTATGAATATACAACTACATAAAAGACTTGTCAATGTAGGTGACATTAAAGACAATAATATTCTCGATGGCGGTTCTAGTTAGGAGATTGGGACTGGCCCAAAGGAAAGTCTCTTTCAAATAATTAGAAACCGGGGTAGGATAGTGTAATTTATGCAACTTAGTGGTGTAGAATTGGATACCCAAAGGTAACATGACTTACTGTCTAAGTAGCATAAATTATATTAGACCTACGTAGGTGATAAAAGAGTCTCACCTAAAGAGTGAACACTGGATATGCTTAGGTTTCGCCCAAAGGAGGAATCAGAGTGATATCAATAGTTCATCTTCATTAAATTTAAAGTTTTTGTATTGATTCGAGGCCTTAATGTGAGCTATGTCCTATTTTGTTTCAGTGAACGTTCCCACTTCCCTTCACACTCATGCAACTAGCATTCTAGCCCTGGATGGTACCAACTTTTCTGAGTGGTTTGAACATGTACAATTTACACTGGGTGTTCTGGACCTTGACATGGCCCTTTTAGTAGAGAAACCTGATGAAGTGACTGCTGAAAGTACAGCAGAACAAGCTAGCCATGCCAAAGCTTGGGAAAGGTCGAATAGACTCAGTCTCATGTTCATCAAGATGACCATCGCCAATAACATCAAGACCTCACTCCCACATACTACTAAGGCATCTGAACTTTTAACTGCTGTTAAAGACCGATTTAAGTCTGCAGATAAGTCATTAGCTGGCACCCTTATGGCTGAACTTACTACCATGAAATATGATGGTAATAGAGGAGTTCAACAACACATTCTAAATATGACTGATAAGGCTGTGAAGTTAGGATCACTGGGAATGAAAGTGGATGAATCCTTCTTAGTACAGTTCATCCTCAACTCACTTCCCTCTCAGTTTGGGCCATTCAAGATCCACTATAATACTCATAAGGATAAGTGGAATCTGAATGAGCTGACTGGTATGTGTGTACAAGAGGAAGTGAGACTGAGGCAAGAAGGGCAGCACTCAGTGTTGGCAGTAACTCAAGGAGCTATCCATAAGAAAGGTAAATATGGAAGAGGTAAGAGGTTTCCATCAAAGAAAGGAAATGACCATGGGGAAAGTAGCCAAGGTCATAGAAAGGTTTTCACTGTCAAATGCTACTTCTGTGATAGAAAAGGATATGTGAAGAAGGACTGCAACAAGAGGAAGGCTTGGTTCGAAAAGAAAGGTATGAATCTTTCTTTTGTATGTTATGAATCAAATCTTGCTGAAGTACCTTCTAATACTTGGTGGATTGACTCTGGAGCCACAACTCACATAACTAATTCAATGCAGGGATTCCTTACAACCCGAAAACCGAAGGAAAGTGAGAGATTAGTCTTTATGGGGAACCGTCTCAAAGTGGAGGTCGAGGCTGTTGGTACTTACCGACTAATCTTAGAGACGGGACATCAGATGGATCTTGAGGATACTTTTTATGTACCTTCGATTTCTAGGAACTTAATGTCATTATCCAAATTAGATGTTTTTAGATATTCTGTTTTATTCAGTTGTGGAAAACTCAGTTTAATGTATAATTCAATGTCGGTTGGACATGGAATTTTATGTGATGGTTTATATAAAATTTCATTGAATGATGAGTTTGCACAATCTCTTTTATCTCTGCATTCGAATGTTGGTATTAAACGTGGCTTAATTAATGAAAATTCCTCTATCTTGTGGCATAGACGACTGGGGCATATCTCCAGGGATAGAATAATAAGATTAGTGAAGAATGGGATTTTGGATAACCTAGACTTCACTTATTTTGATGTGTGTGTGGATTGCATAAAAGGAAAGCAAACAAAACACACCAAGAAAGGTGCCACAAGAAGTAAAGAGCTTCTTGAAATAATTCATACAGATATTTGCGGACCACTCTCCATTCCATGTTTTACGGGAGAGAGATATTTCATTACCTTTATAGATGATCTGTCACGTTATGGTTATGTATATCTAATTAATGAAAAGTCTCAGGCTGTTGACATCCTTGAGGTGTTCATTACAGAAGTCGAGAGACAATTAGATAGAAAAGTTAAAATCATAAGATCAGATCGAGGTGGTGAATTTTATGGTAGATATGATGAGTCAGGACAAAATCCTGGTCCATTTGCCAAATTTCTAGAAAAGCGTGGCATTTGTGCTCAATACACAATGCCAGGTACGCCTCAGCAGAATGGTGATGCTGAAAGGCGAAACCGGACACTTATGGATATGGTTAGGAGCATGATGAGCTTCTCTAATGTACCCAATTCATTGTGGAATGAAGCCTTAAAGACTGCTATGTATATCTTGAACAGGGTTCCTAGTAAGGCAGTCCAACAACTCCTTTCGAGTTGTGGACTGGTAGGAAACCTAGTTTAAGACATTTACATGTTTGGGGTTGTCCTGCAGAGGCTAGAATATATAATCCACAAGAAAAGAAATTAGATTCAAGAACAATATCTGAGTATTTTATTGGTTATCCAGATAAATCTAAGGGGTACAAATTTTATTGTCCTAACCATAGTACAAGAATCGTTGAAACTGGTAATGCAAGATTCCTTGAGAATGGCGAAATTAGTGGGAGTGATGAACCAAGAAAGGTAGATCTTGAGGAGGTACGGATAAATATCCCAATACCCTTTCCTTCAAGAGAAATTATTGTCCCTCAACTTGATCATCAAGCTGAGATACCAGAACAACATAATGATGTTGGTTCACCACTCCATGAGGATATTGCCATTGAAAATGTAGTAGAACCACCACAACCGACAGCTTTGAGGAGATCTCAAAGGGAAAGAAGATCTGCTATTTCAGATGATTATGTGGTGTATCTACAGGAATCTGATTATGACATTGGGATTAATAAAGATCCAGTTTCATTTTCACAAGCCATAGAATGCAATAATTCTAGTAAATGGGTTGATGCTATGAATGAAGAGTTGAAATCTATGGACCAAAATAAAGTCTGGGATCTCGTCGAATTGCCTAATAACTGTAAGAAAGTCGGGTGTAAATGGGTCTTTAAGACCAAGCGCGACTCTGAAGGCAATATCGAACGATATAAGGCCAGACTTGTGGCTAAAGGTTTCACTCAGAAAGAAGGCATTGACTATAGAGAAACCTTCTCTCCAGTATCAAAGAAGGATTCTCTTAGAATTATTATGGCCCTTGTAGCTCATTATGATTTGGAGTTACATCAAATGAATGTGAAAACAGCTTTTCTGAATGGAGATTTGGATGAGGAAATTTACATGGAGCAACCTGAAGGGTTCGCAAAGAAAGAAAAGAACACTTGGCTTGCAAATTAAAGAAATCCATATACGGACTTAAACAAGCTTCCAGGCAATGGTATATAAAGTTTAATGATACCATTACCTCTTTCGGATTTACAGAAAACACTGTTGATCAGTGTATATATCTAAAGACTAGTGGGAGCAAGTTTATCTTTTTGGTTCTGTATGTGGATGATATCTTGTTAGCCAGTAGTGATATTGGTTTGCTGTATGAAACTAAAAGCTATCTTACCAAGAACTTTCAGATGGTTGATATGGGTGAGGCAACTTATGTTATTGGCATAGAGATTTTCAGGGATAGATCTCGAGGATTGCTGGGATTGTCTCAGAAAGGTTATATCAATCGAGTCTTGGAAAGATTTTATATGGAAATGTGTTCAACCAGTCCTGCACCCATTATGAGGGGTGACAAATTAAGTGGGAGCCAGTGTCCTAGAAATGACTTAGAAAAGGTCAAATGCAGAAAGTTCCTTATGCGTCAGCAGTTGGGAGCTTGATGTATGCACACACTTGTACCAGGCCAGATATCAGTTATGCTGTTGGGATATTGGGAAGATACCAGAGCAATCCAGGAATGGAGCACTGGAAATTAGCTAAGAAGGTAATGCGGTATCTTCAGGGAACGAAGGACCTAATGCTCACATATATGAGATCTGATCAGTTGGTAGTGATCGGCTATTCGGACTCAGATTTTGCTGGTTGCCCAGATAGCAGGAAGTCTACCTCAGGCTTTATTTTCTTGCTAGCAGGTGGGGCAATCTCGTGGAAGAGTATAAAGCAGTCTATCACTGCTTCATCCACGATGGAGGCTGAGTTCATAGCATGTTTTGAAGCCTCGAATCATGCATTATGGTTACGAAATTTTATCTCAGCACTTGGTGTAGTTGACTCTATTGCTAAGCCGCTGAAGATATATTGTGATAATACAGCAGCCGTTTTCTTCTCTAAGAATGGTAAGTACTCTAATGGTTCTAGACACATAGAACTTAAGTACATGGTGGTTAGAGAAAGAGTTGAGAAACAGAAAGTGTCAATTGAAAGTATAAGTACCACTTTAATGGTTGCTGATCCAATGACAAAGGGATTGCCTCCAAAGACATTCAAGGAACATGTTGTTAGAATGGGTCTTTTGAGCAATCTGTAAATGTATGTTTTGGTACTTATGTAATTGACATTATTGCGCAATAAAAGTTTGTTTCTGTGTTTCCTGTTATCCAATTATGTGTGCACATATTATGTATGGATGTTTGTTAAACAGGAAATGTCTTTACAAGACAATTACAGGGGTCATTTTGGTTATGGACTCAATTAGTAAGGGTTATCAATGTTGTGGTACATAGAAGGGAGTATGACATGGATGTTGTATAACCGCTATGACTCGCATTGATGGTCCAAGCTAATTGCAGTATTACAGTATTTCATAATTTGGGCTTATCAGTTGTTGTTTTTAAAATTCGTGATCACGTGTCAAAGTTTTTAAGTATGGAATCCAATGGAGTCAAAATGTTTTGAAAATGAGTCTTTTCTTTTATTTGTTTTCTAAAGTTTTAACCTAATCGGTTAATGGTCCAACTGGAAGAATGTTAATCTCACATTAAGGTGGCCCAATAACCTTGGTTAATTAACATTAGATTCCTAATTAAAGTTAACTGATATTAAAGATGCCCATATTAAAGTTACATTTATATATAAGTTAATAATAACATGAGGTATAAAGGAACCATGATGGGTGGTTTTATCTCAGGGTTATTTTAGTAAATGTTAGACCCTCTTCTCTCTCCTCCTCCTGAAAAGAATATAACCTAGGCTCATTATTTGTGAGCAAGAAGAGAATCCATCATATTAGAAAAGGTTGTGAAAAGAAAAGGAGACAGAGAGAAGAAGGGTCTGCATTAGGGTTTCTTGCAGGATTAAAGAGAAGGATCAAAATCTTCGTCCATCTGCTCTCTTCAGTTCATCAATGGCTTCAGTTATGGAGAATTTATTATTGATTCAATTATGTATTTGATTTCTTGAGATGATTGATTCTAGATCCATGTCAGTTTTAATCCGCATTATAGTTTCAAATCTTACAGGTGAAGCACTTTAGAACTTCATTTGTTTATAAATGTACATGAAGAATCTTTTTATGTTTCTAGGATTATCGTATGCAAGTTAAATGGTTTGATTTTCAAAACTCAAAGAGAAAAAGCTAGACAAAAAATTTGGCATGATCCACTTCACTTTTTATGCACCCATTTTGCTTGTTACTTTCTATCCTATTGGAAAATTACTGAAGAAAACAAAAATGATCCATCGATTGATCAGAATATTTTGTTGGTAGTTGCTTAAAAACACTGAGGAGTACAAAAAGAAATTTTAGGAGAACGGTTTTGAGCAATGAATTAGTAGAAATGCGCAAAGTACTACTTTGGGCAAATGGATTTCAAAGAATTTCAAGCCGAGAATCCTTCATTTTATTATGATATTAAAATGGTGAATCACCATTGTAAGTCAATCCTTTTTTTTTACGGGCCCTTGTTAAAAGTGAGGGCACCAAGTCATCTATTTAAATGGGTTTTTTCAAACACAGTTGAGTTTTATCTGATTTCTCGTCATTCCTATAACTGTTGAAGATGTTTTGAAGTATACATATATATTTCATCATCATTGACTAGTGTTCAGGTAGTGTTGTGGACTGCTCCATTTGGCAAACATAATTTCTGGTTCCCATGCATATTTTCTGGTTCTCATGTACGCTTTTTCGTGCATGGTTTCCAGGGAGCACAAATTCTCGCTGCAGATTTGAAATCCTCAAAGCATTTCTGATTGTTCCAAGGTAATTTTGCATTCAAATGATACAATGTTGTATCTTAGTTAACTTTGCATTACATACTGGAAAATTCTGCAACTTAGTAACATGATAAACTTTGACAACAATTTAGAAATAAATTTGAGGAGTTGAGTAGAATTTGCAAATTTCAACTGAAGTTAGCAAGTACAGGCATTGTTACTGAACCTGAAGGAAGGGAACTAGAAAAAATGTAGAAAGAAACGAACAAAAATTCATCAAATAGATGCTAATTCATTATCCAACTTGAACTTGATCTGTTATTATTCTGCAACTTCACTTCAATGTTGAATCTTATTTACTTGAGCAACATAGTGGACAAACTCTCACATTTCAGAATTGAAAGAAGCAAGCTAATCTAGCTAACAAGCAATAAAAAGAAATAAGTTTTATAAAAGAAATAATTGTGTACACAGAATAAAACTCATCCAAACCCCTCAATTATTTGACCTCGAGCCTGCACAGTGGACAGGTTCGACTTCTCTCCAGCCACTGCGCGATGCAGTGATAATGAAATACGTGGGAACATGGCAATCGAGCCAAGTCCGAGTGGTCGCCCTCTGTCTCCTCAAACTCATCAAAGCAGATCGAGCAGCCCTCGTCCTGTGCTCCAACGCAAGCAGAGCTCACCCTCTCTATGTTCGCAATGGCCATATCCGATGCTGCGACGGCGCCAAAACCTCCCTCTATTTCTGCTTCTGTTTGTCCTTCGGGATCTCCATCATCCTCAGAGTCATTCTCAGACTCAGGATCATAGTCATCCTCGCCGTAGTCAGGGGCATTGTCCTCCTCATGATCAGTGCCATCTTCATGATCAATCGGCTCGTAATGACGGGCAGAAGAGATCAAGAAGAAGCGGGAATCAAGAAGATGCACCTGCGGTTCAACATCAAAGTGCAAGTCCACGATGCTATGAAACCGGATTCCTCCTTGGGGGCCGACAATGCCCCGGTGCTCTGCTATGACCCGAGCAAAGAAGGGGAGGAATCGCTCGTGAAGTTGATGGCACACCGCAGCGAAACCCAACAAAATTTGTAGACGGCGGAACATGAGATCAACGGCAAGCCCACAACGGAAGGAATCCATGAGAGTGTTCAGGCTGAGGGAAAAAGAAGGGATATTTTGCAGTGGTTGACGCCCAACCTCAAAGTGATGGTAGTGCTTCGTCACGCTGAAGGTGAATAAGACTGCTTCAGGTCTGGGGCTTCGCGTGGCACAAAAGTCAATATCGACGCCGCATCCGACTCCGACAACCTTCAATCCAAGGAGCGTTGACAACAACGCCATTGATGGGAGCACGCGACAACCAACCAAGATGAACAGAGTGATGATCAGAGAGAGAAATTCAGCAAGAAATCTAGCAAGGAGCGGAGGATAACTGAGACTGAAGATGGTTTCTCTTCAATTTATAGATACGTTCTGTTGCTTCTTCTGTCTCCAATTCAGACAAGAATTAGGATTAGGACTGAGGATACAAGTTTCCAATTTGGGACTAATCTCGGGGTTCCAATAGTTTCCAGTTTTATTCCGAATCCTAATAGGACTCCATTCTCAAGGTTATCCTCCTCTCACTTGTCCCTAAAACAATTTGTTCTTTCTTCATATTTTCATTCTCTTTATTTTATTCATAATTTTCTATAAGGATAGTTAAAACAATGGTTTCAGCGGATATAACCAGCTCAATTTTTTTGTCAAAATCATATTTCCTACATGTCAACTTTATTAGCACATTCAGTGGAACATTGAACTGTACTAGCAAGACTCCTATCAAGGAAAGGAATCTAGGGAAGACATGTCACCCGATATCGGGGATCAATATGCTGATACGGCTAATATTAATGGCTAATATTGACAATATTAATACTAAAATCTATTGGTTGATATCAACACGGTTACAGATACTGAGATTTCAAGTAGCCGAGTCTACTTAATTAAACAGCTGTGTGTCTTCTCCCGAAATGATCATAGTGCATTTTCAATAGTAAAAGAATGGAACCTGAGAAAATGCACTGAGAACTTCTCAAGGAGAGGCACCGTTCTTACTTGAATCATGAAGAGAAACTCAGAAGTTACTCTAAAAAAAACGGAGGAAACTAGATGGAAGATTAGAAAAGATCATTCAGGATTTAAACTAAATCAGGCAATGATAATTAAAGACCATTATGACATTCTAAATTATCCCAGCTGCAAGAAATTTCAAGAACTTTAGTTCAGGCTGTATATTAACTGAGCATGTCTGTGAAAATTGAGATATTAATAGATAAAATTGGTGTGTATTGATAATACAAAGCAAATCAAAGTTGTAAATGATGTATCTTACTTTACTTTGCATATAGTAAAGTTTCATTAAGATTAAATCACATACTGAAAAATTCTGCAACTCAGTAACATGATGAAACTTTCACATTTCACAATCGAGTGAACATATATATATATATATATATATATATATATATTATATATATATATATATATATATATATATATAATATATATATATATATATATATATATATCAACAATCATAATCACTAACCTTTATATATACATATATATATATATATACATATATATATATATATATATCAAACAATCATAATCACTAACCTTTATATATACATATATATATATATATATACATATATATACATATACATATATATATATACATATATATATATATATACATATATATATATATTATATATATACATATATATATTATATATATATATATATATCAAACAATCATAACCACTAACCTTTACATAATCAAACAATTCTAAACACATATATAGCTCATATCCAAACCCCTCACCCAATTACCTTCCTCATGCTGACAATTGGACTCTCCTTCAACCATTAATTGAGCAATAGAATGAGAATGAAAAACATGACAGCATGGCAATTCGGCCAAGTTATAGTCCAGTCATCGCCCTCAGCCTCTACAAACTCTTCAAAATAGATACAGCAATTCTACTGCCCAAACTCTCCAATCCCTTTTGATAGATGTGTATTTGGTTTTGGAGGGAAAACTTGAGTTTCCCTCATTTTGCCTTTGTTTTTTAGTCCCACATTGGATAGACAAAGAAAAGTTGAGTGGTTTATATACCAACTCTCTCATTATCCATTGTAAATGTGTTATGCCATGGGCCACACTCCTCACAAGCGTTGAATTAACCTGCGCAGGGTTCGGGTGCAAGCTGTGTGCGCACCCACGACCACAACCTATAGACACTAATGCAACTTCCCGTTCAAGGGGAGGGTGGGTGTTCTTTGGACCTGCCACATTTGGATATTATTTTTTTTGTCTTCGGAGCTTCTAGGCCTGCAGTAGAGACGGGGGAGACTTTCAAGGGGAGATGTTCTGAATCAGGCCCGCCTCTTGATGTGTTTGATTTCAACAAGGATTTGTTTGATTTCAATGATGTGACACACAGAGTTAGGAGGAGTACATTATGAATCACTTGGGCAAGAACTTCAAGTGTATTTTCAAAACAAGTTTGAAAATTTTATGGGCAAGTTCTCCTCAAGAGGCCAAGTTGAGCGAAAGCTTAAGAAGAAAAAAGATAAATCGAACCGTAATGTTTCGGCAGGCTGAATAGAGCTTTCTTCTCCTGTGGAGAGTTCTATGATTAGGGTAAGGATCAATGAGAACGAAGTGAGATGGACTTTTTTATTAGAGGATTGTATAACGGATCGGGTCAGTCTGAAGTCAGCAGCATAAGAAAGGTCATGTAGACGCCTGAATGCAACATGACGACATCGTCATAACGTTTGGAGTTCCAATGATCCCCTATTGGATATTTTATATTTCATGTACGATCAATTTTGTAACATTACATCTTTGTACCCTTCATTCTTGGGGTTGTTTCTGTTGGTTTCTGGAATCAATCTGACAACTAATCAATATTACTGAAATATCAACAATCTAATTAATTGGGCAGGTCAGTAAATATCGGGTGGGAGGTTTTCCGTTCAATAGAACATTTCTTAGTTTAAGAACTACCTTTCAATTTTCTTCCTTAGTTAAACACCAATTAGACTGGTATAAATCAGTCTTAATATACTGAGTATCAGTATATTCCCTGTATAAAGAAATTAATTCAATTATACAGTACTTGGAGTGAGGTACGCTTAGAGCGAATCTTCATAAGACAATTGCGTCCCCCGCACTAGTGCTAACAGGTTACTGGACGCTGGTCTCCCAAGATACAATACTTCTTCACGGTATTTGCATAGCACTACCAAATCACTGTACGGTCGAACAGTAGTTAACCAGTACCTTCACAGGATTGTTGAAGCAGCGGGACAAAAATAAATTTCGGGAGAATATTTGCCTTTACTTTGGAGGAGCACCCAGTGTAGAGGAAGAAGGAAGATTGAAGAATATTCTTTTTCAGAAGTCCCAGATTCAAACAACAATTCTATTAAAGAATCTGCTGAATTTTTTGCAGAATCTCTTTTAAAATTCGCTTCGAAAACTGAATCTCCTTCTTCTCGTTGGAAGTTACTTCAGAACTTCACTTCTCAGTTCAGAACGCAGAACCTCACTTCCCAGTTCAGAACGCAGAGAGAGAGAGAGAGAGAGAGAGAGAAGGTTTTTGTTTTGTGTGTTGGTGTATTTCAATTGAGAATTCAGAGCGCTATTTATAGCGCTCCGGGAGGGGCCAATAGGTCCGAACCTAACAAATAGTTGCAACAGTTCAGTCTGAACCGTTGCAACGGTTCGACCCAACCATCGCAACCGTTGGCCGCCCAACTGGTCCGACGGCCATTGGTGGAGCGGTTCGAATCCTGACAGCAGAGTGGGTCCGTTGACGGGACAGTTCGGATCCGGATAGTGGAGTGGGTATGCTTCGCGTAACCCATACCCGTGAGACCCAGTTTAAAAAGAACCAGACCGGGTAGGGAACCCGAACCCAGACCCAGACCCGGACCCGACACCGGCACCGGCACCAGGCCGGACCGCCGGCGCCTCCGCCGCTAGCGGCGGCGCGCGCGCGCGCAAGTGCGTGCATAGTTCCCTCCCAAACGCGCGCGAAAACTCCAAGTACCCAAAGGGCACGCCATTTGTTCTCAATTTTCTCTATTTAAACACTACGAACTTCCATCCCATGGCCAATGTGGGACTAAATGCTTTTAGCTACCTTTAGTCCCATTTTGGCTTTAAATTAAGCAATCGTTAGACTTGAATATCTCATTCATTCGAAGCCGGAATTGAACATGTGAATATACCACGTTTATCCCTAATGGAAGGAGAACACACTCCAACCATCATCCAATTGATTCGATCAATGGATCTTGTCGTAATTCAATTTAAAGATTCACATATATATTCTTCATATTCTAACAATCCCCCACAATGAATGGAGATTCAAGGAATTGACACAAAGAGACTGACTCTATTGTGAAAGGCACTTTAGAAAAGAAACTGCATCAGGATAGATGAACTACGTCTTGAACCTTCCATAGTGAAAGCTTTATCAGACTTACTTGTTAATCAGTGAACTAGGTCTTGAACTGTTAGCCGTTGGTGTAAGCCAAGTCAACAAGCTTCACACAGTGACTTTCCAAATCAACTTTGGTTCTCGGTTGTGTCCGTTTTGACCCTGGACATTCTTGGTTTCAGAGAGTATCTTTAGAGAATAACAGCCTCCATAGAAATTCCCAAAGAGCTGACCCAACTATATACTCACATAGCTGATCGTCCTATTAAGAGTAGTCTACTCTACTCCACTTTTTTAATAACAAGATATAGGCATCATTAAAAGCGTTAAGCTTATCCTTAATCCACTTGTAGAAAAGTACTTATGTGCACCTTAGGAATGGATTGGAGTCAAGCTCCCAAGTGCTTACTTGCTGAGTCAATCATAACTAGTTTTTCCTCTTGAACTTAGTCCGTGGGATCTCCAGTCGCTAAGTGAGGTTTCCATTAAGCTGACTCGGTAAGATTAGGCTTTTAGACCTATTTCCCTCGATGCGCAGTTTATACACTCTCCACTTAAACCTTTAGTAAGCAGATGCGCTAAATTATCTTTTGACGAGACAAAGTCAATAGAGATAATTTTATTTGAGAGCAACTGCTTAACAGTATTATGTCTACGACGAACATGTCAAGACTTGTCAAGACTTACCGTTGTATATAACATTTTGTGCCCTAGATATACTGCTTGATTATCGCAGTATATACATATAGCGGCACTGGCTTTTGCCATAATGGTATATCTTTCAAAAATTGTTGAAGCCATTCTGCTTCTTCTCTGGCCTTATCTAAGGCTATGAATTCCGATTCCATAGTGGAACAGGCAATATATGTTTGCTAGAAAACTTCCAAGATACCGCTGCTCCTCCTAGTGTAAACATGTATCCGCTAGTTGATTTTGATTCCTCAGAATCTGCAATCCAATTAGCATCACTGTATCCTTCAAGTACAAGTGGATATTGTCCATATCTCAAGGCATATTCTTTGGTATGTGATACGTAACCAAATACTCGTTGTAGAGCGATCCAATGTTGATCACTAAGATTGCTAGTATATCTGCTTAACTTGCTTACAGCGTAAGCAATATCAGGTCTAGTGTAATTCATCAAATACATTAGACTTTCGATAATCTGAGAATACTCCAACTGGCGTATTCTAGTTCCTTTATTCTTATGAAGGTGGACGTGTGGGAGAAAAGGATTTGTATTCTCCTTTATCCCATGATCTTGAATCTTTCTATCATCTTATCCACGTAGTGAGATTGAGGTAGACTGATTCCATCTGGTGTTCTGGTGATTTTAATTCCTAAAATATATCAGCAACCCCCAGATCCTTCATGTCTAACTGTTAGATAACATTCTTTTAGTGGACATAATAATTTCAATATTAATCCCAAGTATCAACAATGTCGTCTACATAAAGACAAACAATGATACATACATTTTCAACTATTTTCGTGTAAACACACTTATCACATTCATTGATAGTGAATCCATCTTTGATCATGACAATATCAAATTTCTTATGTCACTGTTTTGGAGCCTGCTTTAGACCGTATAAGGATTTTACCAATTTACACACTTTGTGTTCTTGGTCCTTGACTATAAATCTTTCAGGTGCCTCCATATATATATTTCTTCATTTAATTCACAATTTAAGAATGCAGTCTAGACATCCATTTGATGGATATCTAAGTTATGTAATACTACAATTGCAATCAACATCCGAATGGATGTTATTCTTATTATTGGTGAATAAGTATCGAAGTAGTCAAGTCCTTCTTTTTGTCGATAACCCTTGGCTACTAATATAGCCTTGTACTTATCAATAGCTTCATTGGGTTTTAATTTTCTTTTGAAAATCTACTTACACCCAATTGGTTTACTGCCAGGAGGCAAGTTTGCCAATTCCCAAGTGATTACTTAGTATAGATTCTATTTCACTATTTATAGCTTCTTTCTACATTTGTGCTTCTAGGGTTGACATAGCCTCTTTAAATGTTTGAGGCTCGCTTTCAATAGCGTATGCTATGAAATCTGGACCAAAAGATTTTGAGATTCTAGATCTCTGACTTTTTCTTGGTTTAATTTCTGTATTAACAATCGGTTCCTCGGGGCTTTCGTCCCTGAACGCCATCTCTCTCATGTGTTTCTTTTCCCAGAAGTCTTATCTGTTTCTTGTTTATATGTAAAATATCTTCAAAACACATCATCTCTAGATTCGATAATCATGTTTACATGAATCTCTGGTATCTCTGATTTATGAACCAGAAATCTGTAGGCACTACTATTCAAGGCATAGCCTATGAATATGCAGTCCATAGTTTTTGGTCCCAACTTAGTCTTTTTAGGTAATGGCGCTAGCACCTTTGCAAGGCACCCCCACATTTTGAGGTAATGGTAGGAAGGTGTCCTTCCATGCTATAACTCGAATGGTAATAAGACCAAGTTTCTTATGGGGTAATCTATTTAGAATGTAATTTTACAATTAACAGAGCTTCTCCTCACAAGTTCTGCGGAGCTCCAGAACTTACGAGCATGAAATTGACCATCTCCTTCAAAGTTCTGTTCTTTCGTTCAGCAATTCCATTTTGCTTTGGAGTATATGGTGCTGTAGTTTGATGGATTATATCAAATTTAGCACATAACTCACTAAAATCATTTGATTCATATTCTCCGCCTATATCGGATTTTAGATTCTTGATATTCTTGTTGAGTTGATTCTCACTTCGGCTTTATATGTTATAAACATATTTATTGCCTCATCCTTACTATTTAAAAGATACACATAACAATATCTTGTACAATCATCAATAAAAGTAATAAAATACTTTTTACCGCCTCTAGTTGGCATAAACTTTAAGTCACACAGATCGCTATGATTAACCCTAAAGATTTTATATTTCGATCAATTGAGTGAAATGAATTTTTCGCCAACTTGACCTCAACACAAATCTCACACTTGCGAATTTCTTCCAAGTTGAGTTTAGGAATATATCCTAGATTAGACAAGTTCTTTAATGACTTGTAATTTACATGCCCTAATCTAACATGCCATAAAATAGGAGACTCAAGCAAATAAACAGAAGATTTTCCTTTATTTATAAGCTTCGGGTATAAATACACAGACTTTTTATCTACCACTGCAACATTGGCTTTAAAAAGTTCATCAACAAGATAACCCTTTCCCACATACATCCCTCCCTTAGTAAGTACAAATTTATCTGATTCAAAAATCATTTTAAATCCTTTCTTACTAAGTATTGATCCAGAGATCAAATTCTTGCGAATATCTAGAACATGTAGCACATCGTTCAGAGTAAGCTCTTTTCCAGATATCCACTTCAGGATGACCTTGCCTTTTCCTTCAACCTTTGAGACAGCTGAATTTTTCATGAATAGTTGCTCATCTTGCTCTAGTTTTTGATATTCAGAAAATAATAATTTCTCAAAGCAGATATGCTGAGTAGCCCCAGTGTCTACCCACCAATCCTTATTGTTGGTTGTCAGATTCACCTCTGACACTACACTGAAAGGCTTGGCGATGCATGGTCGGTCAAGTTT